>VYZP01047729.1:188057-223672 GCA_013400635.1 Hypocryptadius cinnamomeus | reverse complement strand
ACAAACCTTGATTCTTGTTACCAACAATCCGTGGTTGGCTCTACAGTTATCCAGCTATTGGTGTTTGAGGCACACAACCTCTTATTTTCTGGGCTTCTATACTTGAGGCAACCAGATTTAATCCATGAAACAGCAGCTAATAAGCAAGCTCTGAGTAATGTCCATGTGTTAGAGAAAACAAATTACTTGTTGGTGGAATTGCCTTGTCAAGCTTGATATGTTTCAATGATCTCAGACCTAGGGGGAGGTTAACAAAGCTTGGGAAGGAAGGTTGTACCACTGATAGTGGGCACAGAGAATGCAGAGTTTACAGGCCACAAGGACATCTGCTTGAACTTTCAAGATGAGAAAGTAAATAATAAAATGAACCCACCATCTGTGCCGAAATCAGCTCTGACTGGATAAACAGTAATTCTAACAGGGGGAATCTGCGACAACTGACCCAAGAAACCCACCAACCCAAAAGAAGAGAAAGACTGGGCATAAGAAATAGTAGAATCATTAACCGATAGAATACTAATTAATAAGAGAACTATGTAACACGTAGTCAGTGAACACTAGTTCCTTTGTATGCTAAAATGTATACATTTTGAAGTGTTTTGATTGTTCTGGAATATCACTGAGCACTCAGTCTTGCACAACCCTGCAATAAATAATCAATGTCTCTCTCGTGTGTCTAATTATTGGCTTATTGCACAACAGGGAAGGAATCAAATTTTTGCAGACAGCATGTCACTGCCCCATCCCTTTTCCTACCCGTGATACTGAGCTCCACCAGATTTGCACCCTTCAAGATTTAATCAGTAGCTGTATCAGGACAGCTATGATTAAGCAGCTGCATATTGTGAGCATTGTGTTCTTGGCTTTTTTAAGGAAATCAAGATGATTCCAAGAGGAATGGCTGTTTGGATAAGAGCCACAAGGATTGAAGTCAGCAGGACTGAGGAGTCAGTACCTGGGAGAAGAGTAATTCTGGCAGTGGGAGATTGTGGCCAGCATCTCATTGACCACCAACTCAAAACAAACTAACTAAAATGAAAAGCGAGAGATTTAACTAGCAAAAAAGGGTCTGAGTGGTAATTAATTGAAGTGGTAGTTAATAGAATGGTACTAACTAATAGAGAAGTTATGTAACTTGTAAGCAATGAATGCTGACACCTTTGGTTGTTGAAGTGTATAAACCCAGTAACGTTTTGATGATGGATAACCTAGACACCCAACTACCTGCTTTGTGCTAACTAGACAAAGAGATATAAATACCTTGCCTCGGTGTGTGAAATGGTGCTGCACACCAGGGAACGAGCCCGCGGGGTAACACTTCTGTCCCTGATTCTGACCCTGACTCTGCCCCTGTCCATATCCCCGTTCTCTTCCGTGCCCCTGTCCCTACCCTTGTCCCTGTCCCTTTCCATGCTCCTGCCCTAGTTCCTGTTCCTTTCCGTGCTTCTGCCCTTGTCACTACCCGTGTCCCCGGCCCTTGTCCCTGTCCCTGCCTCAGTCCCTGCCCTTCTCCTTATTCCTTCCCGTGTCCCTGCCCTTGTCCCTATTCCTGCCCGTGTCCCTGTTCCTATTCCTTCCCATGTCCCTGCCCTTGTGCTTATTCCTTCCCGTGTCCCTGCCCTTGTCCCTATTCCTGCCCGTGTCCCTGTCCCTATTCCTTCCCGCGTCCCTGCCCTTGTCCCTATTCCTGCCCGTGTCCCTGTCCCTATTCCTTCCCGCGTCCCTGCCCTTGTCCCTATTCCTTCCCGTGTCCCTGTCCCTATTCCTTCCCGTGTCCCTGCCCTTGTCCCTATTCCTTCCCGTGTCATTGCCCTTGTCCTTATTCCTTCCCGTGTCCCTGCCCTTGTCCTTATTCCTGCCCGTGTCCCATCTCCGGTCGTCCCTCACTCCCCGCCCCTTCCGCCCGCTCAGGGCCATTTCAAGGACACTTCCCTCAGCGGGCTTTTTTCTAAAAGCCTCATTTAGTGGTTTTTTTTAAAATTATTCTTATTATTTTTATTGCCTATTCTACATATTTGTGTGTAAACAGACAGACAGGTAGACGCACAGACACACAAATCCAAATCAGGGGCACGGGAAGCAGTTCCATCGCGCTCCCCGCCCCGTGGGCGCGGCCTGGGCGCCAAAAGGGGCGTGAGGCGCCGCCGCCATTTTGTGTGCAGAGCGCGCGGCCGGCAGCCCTCAGCGCCCGCTATCCTCAGCTTCCCCCGGGACCCGCCGCCGCCGCCGCGATGCTCTCCGCCCGCGTGGCCGCCGCCCTCGCCCGCTCCCTGCCGCGGCAGGCCGGCCTGGTGAGCGCCATGCCTGCCCCGGAGTCGGCGGGGCCGGGGGGGACGCGGCGCCGCCGCCATCTTGGGGGCCGCGGTGACATTGAGGGTGTGAGGGGGTGACTTCGGAGCGTGAGGAGGGAAGGACGGAGTGTACTGTCAGCGCTGTGGGTCAGACCCCGCTGAGGAACAGGGTGTTCTTGCCCGGGCTCGGGGTAGTGGTTTGCAGCTGCCAGGGCAAGGTCAAGGTTGTGGGAGTGAAGGGGTGAGGGGTTTGTCCCGTGTTTGTGAGGAAACGGAGGGTGGGAAGAGCCGTGAGGAACCACTCCTGCCAGTGTTTGCAGTGGATATGAACAGGGGAGAGGCCTGCTCGGGGTGCAGGATATTAAATGGTGTCACCCTTGCTGCATGGTGCTGCACTGTGTTTTGCACCTTGCTTAAAGTGCAGAAGCATGATCTTAAAATGCATTTATTATCACAGATTTTATCCTTCTTTAGAATTCAGAGTTGGTCATGAGAAGAATATCTTGATAGGAAGGGTGATTAGGCGTTGAAAGGGGCTGCCCGGGGGGGTGGTGGAGTTATCAGACTCAGAGGTGTTTAAGGTTCTAATGCACTTAGTGCCATGTTCTGATTGGCATGGTGGTGTTTGGTCATGGGTTGGATTCAGTGATCTCAGAGCTCTTTTCCAAAGTAATTGTGATTCTGAGGTATTTTTGTTATAGTGCTTTGTGGAGTTTTTTTCCCTTTGTGTTTTAAGAATACCAAAATCACTGCAGTTAGATTTGTGCTAGAAGATACAGCTTTCTCTCTTGTGCAGAGCCCTAAATGGTGCAGTGATTTCTTTGTGCCCCAAGGTTCTCATGTTCAGCACAGAAATGACAAATGTGAGGAGGTTTCTCTTTGGGAGCTGCTGCAGCGATTGATGGTGACATCAGCGCATTGCAGAAAAATGCAGCGAAGGATTTGGAGCAATCTCCTTCATTATTTGTCCTTTCTTAATGGTGTGGTCTTGGTTCCATAGCTGTGAATAGGGTGCTGTGGAGCTTAGCTCAAAGCTGAGATGCACATAAGCAGCTCGAGATCAAAGATATGTTAATCTCTCAGCATTGCTTTTTGGTGTTGGTTTTTTTTTTTTTTTTCGTGATTAAATAAATCTTACTGAAACAATGACTTATTTTAGGTTTCCAGAAACACCCTCGCTGCGGCATTTGTTGCTACAAGAAACCTCCATGCCTCCAAAGCATGCTTTCAGAAAACTGGTGAGTCTGAGAAAGGTCTTGAGTGTGGTTTAAGAATTTGTTCTGTCAAACAAAAAGGGATTTGATTGTGGTGAGTGTTAGTTGTGGTTAGTGTTAACACTTGAGGACATTTATGTTCTGAGCATATTTAGGTGATCTATTGACTGGTCACATGCAGCAAACTGCACTTTAATACCTTGACAATGCCCCCAGAGCACGGAGTGGCCATGTGTCAACTGACTTACATAGAGTACCTGCTTCACTGGCATTCCTGTCACCTGCAGCATTATTTTAAAATTATTTGAAAAAATAAAGCCCCAGATTGGAGTTGTCTGCAGCAGAATGAAGGAGTGGATGACTTCCCCAGGCCTGCCTGGGTTTGACCTTGTGTCCTTGAGCACAACTTTATTTTGCTGCCAGCAGTCTGGTGTTTAGAGAAGACAGCTGCACCGTGTAGCAGTGTGTTTGGCAGTACTTCATGCAAATTTTTTTAAGTGGTTTAAGGTGATTAAGGACATTACTAGTAAATAAGTTTTACAGTGTTATTTACTGTTTCTTAGCTGAAGAGATAATAAGTAGTTGGAAGGCAAATTGGAGAATATATTTTTATGTCTTATATCAAACAACTTCCTCCTGAAACATAATGAAATTAATTTATATATTGTGGATCTTGGATCACAGATCATTTGGCAGGGTGTTCTCATGTATCCAAGGCTAGGTAACTGCTCTGGAAGCAGACCTGTTCTGCTTGGGCCTGGGCTGTTTAATTAATCTAATTGCTTTCTAGAGAGAGAGAGAGAGCATAGGACATAATCAGGAAAGTGGATACCTACACAGCCAGGCCTGCTTTGGTTGAAGCTGGCTGGTGATGATGAGTTGAAGCTGCTTTTATTAGCTGGGAATACAGAGGCTGGTATTTATCTTACCCTAAGTAGAGGTGTTGCTGGCTAGACTTTGCAGCACAGCTGAGAAAGGGCACCTTGTGAATTCGAGGCAAGCTTACTGAGTGCTTATCGTACCTTAAGATGCTAATCTGATTTCAAACATCTCACCAGGTACTGCCGAGGTGTCCTCCATTCTGGAGGAGCGCATCCTGGGAGCCGACACCTCGGCTGAGCTGGAGGAGACGGGCCGCGTGCTCTCCATCGGTGACGGTATTGCCCGCGTGTACGGCCTGAGAAATGTCCAGGCAGAAGAGATGGTTGAGTTCTCTTCTGGGCTGAAGGTAAGCTGCCACTTAGCACAGTGTCCCTCTTTAGCTCAGAGACATTAAAAAGACAGTTTTTTAAGAAGAACCTGAGGCTATGCTTGGAGGTGGCACTATGAACACTGCACATTAGTTTCATTGCAGCTTTAATATGTAGTAACTGGTGATTTTTTTTTTTTTTTCAATTTATAACACTGCTTTCAGTATCAGCATCTGATTCTCAGCCAGCATTTGAACATTTGAGCTGTCTTTGTCTTCATTTAGAAAGTAAAAGGACTAACCTGGCACTGGATTTTTTCTTTGGTTTCAGGGTGACTTTTCTGTTTGCTGTTTAATAATGACCTCTCTGCTTCAATACATTATGCAGCTTGCTGGCCTTTTATGGTCATATCAGTGGGTTAGAGTTAAAACCTGTTTCAAGAGTACTGTAACAGCTCTTTGATCCATTTCACCTTGGACAGAGAAGAAGCCAGTCCTTTTCTCTTGTCCAGCTTCTAGGCAAGGGAGTAATGTTGTACTTGAACCCTTTCTGTTATTTTTAGAGAAACAATTGACTTGAGTGCTAGGCTGCTGGGGTATAACTGCCTGGTAAGTTGAAAACTTAGGCAGGTTCTCTAGGCAGTGTGGAAGGAAATAGACACTTCAGCCTTGACTGTTGTCACATGATTGAGGTAGATCATGTAGGATTTTGTACACAGTGAAATAACCATGTCAATATGAAAGTTTTTATGTGTGTTGGTGTGGATTTTCTCAGGATGATGTGATCTCTCTTCCAGGGTATGTCCTTGAATTTGGAGCCTGACAACGTTGGTGTTGTCGTGTTTGGTAACGACAGACTGATCAAAGAGGGGGATGTTGTGAAGCGGACTGGTGCCATTGTGGATGTTCCAGTGGGGGAGGAGCTGCTGGGCCGTGTTGTGGATGCCCTGGGCAATCCAATTGATGGGAAGGTAAGTGTAGCTGGATGCTAAGTACTTTTGCTTGTATCTGTGTGTTACAGACCTCAGCAGTTTTTTCTCTCTTCTAGGGTGCTATTGCATCTAAGACACGTAGGAGAGTTGGCTTGAAGGCCCCTGGGATCATTCCCAGGATCTCTGTGCGTGAGCCCATGCAGACTGGGATTAAGGCTGTGGACAGCTTGGTGCCCATTGGTCGTGGCCAGCGTGAGCTGATCATTGGTGACAGGCAGACTGGGTAAGTTAAAAACTCAAGCCTAAAACATTCCTTAAACAGAGACTCAGGTGCAGCAGAGCTGGACACAGGTTGGGTAAGGGCTGGGAGAACCTTGGGTGGCTTAATTACCAGCCTCTGTGTTACACAGGAAAACTTCAATTGCAATTGACACAATAATCAACCAGAAACGATTCAACGATGGCACAGATGAGAAGAAGAAGCTGTACTGTATCTATGTTGCAATTGGCCAGAAGAGATCCACTGTTGCTCAGCTGGTAAAGAGGCTTACTGATGCAGGTATGGATTTTGGGAGATGGTTGAGCCTGGCACCTAATGACATCCTGTTCTCATTGTAATGCTGAGTACTGCTGTGACCTTTCCTGGTTGCAAGTGTAGACAGAATTCATATTACATAAGTGAATTACTTAATTTTATGAGCAAGAAATCTCTTTACCTGTCTGGAGAAAAAAACCTTATTTTTGCTGTACCACAATTAGGAAGACCCAAACTACTGAATTGCTTCTGGAAAAGTCACCCTGTGGTTTTAGGTTTTTTTCAGCAGAGTTGAAAGCTTCATCTTGGCAGTCAGGCAGGCCTGGTGATAAGCTGTGGCCTTCAAGTTGTCATTGACTTGGCAATTGTCCCATGTGTTCCATGTGCCAGGCAGTGTGAATGGCATCTGGAGATGTGAAGAGCTTTAACTGCCCAAACACAAGGCATTAAATAATAGCATCTCATCAGAGTCAGTGATTTCTGTGACCAAGGCTCCGCATTTAACAGAGCTCACAGGAGATCAGGCACTTTGACCTCATGCCTGGTGGTCCTGGCAGCTGTCATGGAAGAACCCACATGTTAAGGACAGTAATTTCTTTAAGACTGTCACAGAGGGTTGTACTGTCTTACAGCAGCCAGGAAACCATGGCCTTTCAGTGTGAGTTTTTTTTAGAAGAAAAACTTGTCTTCATCTTAAGCTTTGTTTTAAATGGGAAAGAAGTCTGGAAGTGTTAGGTGCTAGCTGCCACAAAGTTGCCTTTGAGACTTCCTGAGTCAGTTTTGCTAGCAGATGTGTTCAGCTGGCGTTGCTGGACATTCCTGTAATAGCATAGTGACACTGCCTGGGCCTGCTTCAGCACTGGTCCTTCACATGCTTGTAGTGTTTGCTGATTTTGGGCATAATGACATAACGCACTCAGAGGTGTCTCCAATCCTTTCCAGATGCCATGAAGTACACTATTGTGGTGTCTGCCACAGCATCCGATGCGGCACCCCTGCAGTATCTGGCTCCCTATTCAGGCTGCTCCATGGGGGAGTACTTCAGAGACAACGGGAAGCACGCACTAATCATCTATGATGACTTGTCCAAACAGGTCAGGAAACTTTGTTTTTAGGCCTTGTGGTGTGGCATTGGTGTTTGTAGCTGTAAGAACACCTCAGGTTTAGAAATGTAAAATGTTAGGCGGGGTGCAGAGCTCTGAAGGCTGTCTTTGCTCCACGCAGGCCGTTGCCTACCGTCAGATGTCTCTGCTGCTGCGCCGCCCCCCAGGCCGTGAGGCCTATCCGGGTGATGTGTTCTACCTGCACTCTCGACTGCTGGAGAGGGCAGCCAAAATGAACGACTCCTTCGGGGGCGGCTCTCTGACCGCCTTGCCTGTCATCGAGACTCAGGCTGGGGACGTGTCTGCTTACATTCCAACCAATGTCATCTCCATCACCGATGGACAGGTAGGGCTTCCTCACAGCCCAGCATCTCCATGGAGCTTAGTGGCTGGTCTCTGAGGAGGCCTCCAGGCTTCTGAACAAGATCATGATACAATTCTATCCTGCAGATTTTCTTGGAAACTGAGTTGTTCTACAAAGGTATCCGTCCAGCTATCAACGTTGGTCTGTCTGTGTCCCGTGTGGGTTCTGCTGCTCAGACCAGGGCTATGAAGCAGGTAATGGGGAAATTGCTGTTCCTCCTCATGGGATGAGTAGTGTGTAGGTGTGAACAGAGAGGGAATAAAGCTTTGGATCTCTTAGTGTTACAAAATTATAAAAGAACAAACTTTAGATATCGCTTTAATGCTTCCATTGCCTGCTGAGAAAGGCATGGGAGGAAGGGAAGTAGTGTCTGCATAAAGATGTGGGATTAAGTTTTGATGTGTTGAACTGGGTACTCATCACTTAGAAAATGCTCTCTTAACCGCAGGCTTTTAGTCTAGACTCAATTATCTAGAATTAGACTACATCTAGAATTAGAGAGATTTAATATCAACAGTTGCTGTTTCAGCGGAGAAATAGTGTGGTTATGGTAAAGTGTGGGATTTTTTTGATGTTTATGATCTGTCAGTTTTTAGATTGACTTGTATGGAGTGCAAGGCAGAGCTGACTTTTAACACCTGTCAGCTGCCAGATAAAGTTCAAACTCCTGGACACACTTAGAGGTGGTGTCAGTGGCTGTGACTGTACCCTGCAGGTGGCCGGTACCATGAAGCTGGAGCTGGCTCAGTACCGGGAGGTCGCTGCCTTCGCCCAGTTCGGCTCTGACCTGGACGCTGCCACGCAGCAGCTGCTGAACCGCGGTGTGCGCCTGACGGAGCTGCTCAAGCAGGGCCAGTACGGTGAGTGCCCTGGGCTTGGCAGGTCTGGGTGCCCTTAGTGCCTTGTGCTAACGAGGTTGGGCTTGGTTAGCATTTGTGTCTGTTCTGTGCACGTGGTACATGCAGATTGCTTGAACTGAGCTGTCCGTGTGCGCTTTGTCTTCCAAGGACTGTGTGTGTCCTGGTGGAAGAGTTCTGGTGGTGTGAGTGCTGTCTTTTCCTGCAGTTCCCATGGCTATTGAGGAGCAGGTGGCAGTCATCTATGCTGGTGTAAGAGGTCACTTGGACAAGCTGGAGCCCAGCAAGATCACAAAATTTGAGAGTGCTTTCCTAGCTCATGTACTGAGCCAGCACCAGGACCTCCTCTCCACAATCAGGTATGGTGGTTTACCTTGCTTTATCCCAAGGGTATTGATGTCTAGAGTGCAGCTAATGGTCACTGAACTGTTAGTTTAGTGTATCCTAGGACATCAGGTGTTGATGTATCAAAACTGGGGGTTAAATCAGCCTTCCTACCATCTGCCATCCTCAGCTTCAGCTCTTAGGAAAAGTAGGTGATGCATAAAGGGAACTTTCTTGCAATGTGTCTCCTCTAACCTGTTCCTGAAATCTGATTGATTCAATTCTGATGCTGTGGACAGCTTGGAGCTGTTGGAGTGCTGTGGGTTAATTGCTGCTGAGTGAACTGTTGGAGATTGAGTATTTCCATAGTCCTGTCCTGGAAACTGATCCGGGCTTTTTTTTGTTATGAAGGAAATCGTATGCCTTCTGTCTCTGGGGACCAGCTCTGTAGGTTGGGCCTTGTCGGAATACATACGGCTGTTCTGGAAGAATTTATGAACATACTTCATTTTTTAAGCAGGACTGGCTCTTTCAGGAGAAGGGATCAGTGGGATGGCTTCATGCACCAAACAAATGTGTCCATTTTTCTACTGAATTTGTTAGAAATGGGGAGGTTTGTTGTGAAGTTTCTATGTTTGTCTTGGGGTTGACCCTGTTTTGATTGCTGTGTCAGAATTTAACTGAACTCTTCCCACAGGACCGAAGGGAAGATCTCTGACCAGACAGAAGCAAAGTTGAAGGAAATAGTCACAAAATTCCTGTCTACTTTTGAGGCATAAACTCTTAAAACTGTTCTAACACACCAGGCTGTTGTGATCCAGTGTTCCAGCTCCGTCAAAGACGAAAGCATGTGCGACTTGAATGTACAGATCTCGGTGAGAATAAAGGTTCCCATGTAAAAAGGCTCTGTTCTGAATGTAAAAATACTGTGTTCTGAGTGATTGCGTTTCGTCTGTACTTCTGGCTCGCTCTTGCACCTGTAGACAACCACAGATCTGAACTCCCCTGGACACAGCCCTGCTAGAGGAGCTCTGGAGATCAGGGATATCCTTAATGGTTGAGTGGGCAAACTCCCCTTATGCATACCAGGAGAGTGACAGCTGAGGGACCTGCTCAGTGTTCATCATTTGTGCCAGGCAACTTATCCTGCAGAAGGGCAGTGCAGCTGGGGGTCACAGGGATAACCCCACTGGACTGCTCAGGAATCTCTTAAAAGCCTGACACTTAGAGAGCATTTCTTGGAATTGCTATCTGACCCATCCTGGTGCCTGGCCTTTGAAATACTGGTCTTTGTGACTCAGGACTACTGCAGGTGTAGCTGTCACGGCAGTAATAGCTAGAGATTTGAATCTGAGCATCCCAGAATGGTTTTGGAGAAGACATTGAAGATTGTCTCGCTCCACCCTTCTGCCATGGGCTGGGACACCTTCCACTATCCCAGGTCACTCCAAGCCCTGTCCAGCCTGGCTGTGAACCCTTCCAGGGATGGAGCAGCCACAGCTGACCTGAGCACCCTGTGCCAGGGCCTCGCCACCCTCACAGTCAAGAATTTCTTTTCAATATCCCATCTAACCTTGGCCTCTGTCACTATTAAGCCATTGCTCCTTGTCACTCCAGGCCCATGTAAATAATCTCTCTCCATCTTTCTTGTCAGGTACTGGAAGGCTGCAATTAGGTCACCCCAAAGCTGCCTTTTCTCAGGCTGAACAGTCCTAGTTCTCTCAGCAGAGCTGCTCCATCCCTCTGATTACCTTGCTGCCTCCTCTGCACTGGCTCCAGTAGCTCCACGGCCTTGTGCTGTTGGAGCCAGGGCTGGGGCAGCTCTGCAGGTGGGGTCTCACCTGAGCCCAGGGGCACAGGGGCAGAATCCCCCCTGCCCTGCTGCCCACGCTGGGGGATCAGCCCAGGGCAGGGGGGTCAGGCTGGGGCAGGACTGCTCTTGATGTGTGCACTGTCCCCAGTTAACTTCCTGTACAGCAGTATCCTGCCTCCCAGTCCAAACCTGTGGAGCTACAGGCAGCTGGGAACATTCTCATGCAGTTCAGGCTGACAAGCTTCTCTTGTTAATGGTCTGAGTGCTTTGAGAACGTGGGCTCTGCAGTACTGGGCAAAAAAAAAAAAAACCCCACACGCTTGAAATCCAGAGGTGGCAGATTCCTTTCTGGGAGCAATTAGTGCTGTGCTCCAGGATGAGGATCCTGTCGTCTTTCACCATCTTGTTTCTTTTACCCCACAGCCCCAGAAGAGGTGGCTGGGGGGCCTCTCAGGTGTGAGGGAATACTGCTGTGGAACATTTCCACTCTGATCTGCCCAACATCATGTTCCTTCCAGGACAGCTTTTACAGCTTGTGCCTGTTTTTCTGCCCAGTGACTAAACTCTGGTTACTACTTCATGTTCCTGTGCCGTGTTTCACTCATGTGCTGCTGTAGTTGAAAAGGCCTGAGCTCAAAAGTATCTTAGTCCAAAACAGAGATCTATTTTTTTCTAGTAAGATAAGATAAATGCTCCTGAGTGCCATGGGCTGCCCTGGCCAAGGATGGGCTGGGAAGCTGGGAAATGGTGAATGAATCACAGAATCATGGTGGTTTGGTTTGAAAGGGACCTTAAAGATCATCTATGTCCACCTGCTGCTGTGGGCAGGGCACCTCGTCCCAGGCCGCTCCAAGCCCTGTCCAGCCTGGCCTTGGGCACTGCCAGGGGTGGGGAGCCACAGCTGCTCTGGGAAACCTGTGCCACTGCCTCACCATCCTCTCTGGGAAGAGTCTCTTCCCAACATCCCACCTATCCCTGCCGTCTCAGTGGGAAGACAATTCTCCCTTGCTCTGTTACTCTGTGCCCATGTCCAAAGTCCCTCTCCAGCTCTCTTAGAGCACATTTAGGTGCTTGGTGGTGTGGATTCATGGTGATGTTTTGTGCTCATGTCAGGAGGCTGCACACAGGGTTAGTCTGCCTAAATCAGCCTCAGCTTACAATTGAGAAGACTTATTTCTCTAAGTTGAAAATGCCTTTTTTTACACTGGAGTGTTTTAGCTGTCCTTGTGTTCAAGCAGAGGCAGCAATTGAGGGTGGTGGGTGTGATTGAGGCATTTCAGTACATAGTGTCCGATCTTTGCTTTCATATTTTCCAGGCATTGCTCAGAGGTCCCTCATGGAGTGCTTTGTGTCAGGCAATGGCCCCTAATAAACTGTGTGTGACACAGAGGGTCGTGATGAACCCTCACATAAGGGTGAAGGAGGGTTGTGTGTGTTCAGGACCAGCTGGGAAAGGGGCTCAGCCTGGAGAAGAGGAGGCTCAGGGGACACTTGGTGTGTCTGCACAACTCCCTGACAGGAGGGGACAGCCAGGGGGGATCGGGCTCTGCTCCCTGGGAATGGGGACAGGACAGGCAACAGCCTGCAGGCAACAGCCTGCCAGGATAGGTTTGGATTAGGATATTAGGAAAGTTTCTTGACCTGGAGAGTTTTCCTGCCCTAGCCCACACTTCCCAGGGCAATGGAGAAGTCCTCATCCTTGCATTAAAAACTCCTGTGCATGTGGATGTGTGGGACATGGGTGGGCTTGGTAGTGCTGGGCGAATAGTTGGACTCGATGACCTTGGAGACCTTTTGCAACCAAAGCAATTCTATGATTCCGTGAAACCTTCCCAAAGTATTCCTGAAGCTCCGAGCCGGGCGGGCAGGGTGCTGCAGGTGGCGTGGGCCCGGCTGTGCAGCCGCCGGCCGCGCTGCTCCCGCTGCGCTCCGCCTGTCCTTGGGGCAGCCGCGGCATCGGCCCTCCCCGCTGCGTTTGTCCCGCTGGTGCCGACCCTCCCTTCCCCGCCGGTCCCACCCGCCTGCCGCAGCACATCCCGCTCCTCCACCCGCGGGCATCCCGGGGCGGGAGCACCCGTGCGTGGGAGGAGACTCCGCGGGGCGGGCCGGGCCGGGCAGGGAGCGGCGGAGCGCGGCGGCGGCGGCAGCAGGATGCCGGAGGCGCGGTTCAGGGACAACTTCTGGGTGAGTGGGAGCACGGCGGGACCGGGACAACGGGGACAGAGCCAGCCGGAGCCGGGGGGCGCAGCTGGAGGTGGAGGGATCGCTGCTCTCTGGTTAGAGTTGGCTCCAAAGCCAACGATCGTGGTCGTGGGGTGACTTTGCTGAATGCTCTGGGTCGGTAGAACACTGGCACAGGTTTCCAAGAGAAGCTGTGGCTGTCCCTGGATCCCTGGATGTGTCCAAGGCCAGGTTGGATGGGGCTTGGAGCAACCTGGGATAGTAGAAGGTGTCCCTGCCCATGGCAGGGGATGGAATGAAATGTGCTTTGAGGTCCCTTCCAACCCAAACTGTTCTGGGATTCTGTGATCCCCAGCAGGCACTGCCCACCATTCATGTCTTGAGAGTCATGGCTTTACAGCCTGCTTCATGCAGCCAGAATAATCCCAGCAAGTGCCTGCTGCCTTGCTGGAGGAAGTCAGTGCCAGGCTAAAGGGTTTGATATCATTAATTTGCCATCGTTGAGCTACTTGAAGACACCATGGCGAAAAAATGTTCTCTTGTTGTGGAGCTAATCCTGGACTAGGAGCAGGTCACTCGGTGTGGTGCTGCTGCCAGCTGTTGAGCCATGGAGGAAAACCCACAGTTCAGGGAAAACCACAATTTATTCTTTTCAGTCTGAGTTATGCTTTTATAAAAGGAGAAGCACAGGAAACCCACATATGTGCTGCAAAGCTTAAACTCTGTGGCTACTCAGTTCCTCTTGTGGTGGACCTTCATTCTAGGTATTGGTGACCAGGAAGTAAATGACCAAATTTGGTCTCTTGGGGCTGAAAATCTTCATCTGTGAATGGTGCTTGGGATTTCCCAGATGTTGCCTGGAAGCATCTCCCATCTTGTAGGATGTGGGAGAGAAGCACAGGCCCCAGGAAGAGCTGGCACCAGGTTTGGGGCTCCTGAGTGTTGAGGAGTAAGTGCAGAGCCTCGCCCAGCATCATTAACGAGTTAACTGGCATGGCGTTGTCAAATACGTAAATCCCACACAGGTGTCAAACCTGTTGTGGAGAATAAAGCCAACTTTGCATCAGGCAGCTGCTTCCCAGCTATTTGTTACGCACAAGTTTTCCACAGTGCTCCCTTTGCTTTGCAGACGTGCAGAGGGAAGGTTTGGAGGGTGGTGGCAGCATCCCCTGGGCTGGAGGAACAACTGTGATGCCAGAAAGGCTGAGTAGGCAGGGTTTGTTGTGCCTCAGTGGCACATGGGATTGAAGAAGAGCTTCTCACCACAGGTCTGACTTCGGCTCTTTCTGCCCAGTTTGTTCCTCTCCAGCAGTGGTGTGGTGCTTTTTGAAGGAGGATCTTGGAGGAAGGGGCTCAGTGGGAGAAAACACCAGGACAGGAGCAGCCTCCAGCTCCCGAGACAAGGACAATCTGGGGTGTTGCATGGGGCACTCACCCCTGCTTGGTCACTTCTTCTGTGAACATGGCTATTTTCTGAATAATCCCTGGTTCTTGCTGAGCCCCAAACCACTGGTGCTGCCAGGGATTTTTCCTGAGTTTTGTCCTTTCTGAAGCCTGTCCCCTCCAAGCCCCCCAGCTGAGGTTGGACGAGAGCGTGATGGATGTGACTCAGTGGAGAGACTGAGGCACTTCTGCCGTCATTGGGCCCATGGAAAAGGCAGGTACCACCCCAAGCAGCTGCCACACCATGTACTGGTGACTGTGCATCAGCTGTGAGGGCTGGGGAGGAGGGGTGAGTAAGGATAGGAAGGGAAAAAACCACATCAAGATGAAGTGTGGAGGGCTGCACATCCAGCTTCCACCTGCTGCTGAGTGTTGTGAGTGGGCAAGCACTTCCTCCTGCAATTTTCCTCTTAGATTGCTTTGCGTAAGGCAAAAATAGAAGGAGAAGTCTTTGATGAAGCAAGTGATTTCTTAGAATCATAGAAGCATTGAGCAGTTTGGGTTGGGAAAGACCTTAGAAACCATCTAGTCCACCACCCTGCCTATGGTCAAGGACACCTTCCACGAGACCAGGTTTCTCTATGCCCTGTCCAACCTGGCCTGGAATGCTTCCAGGGATGGTGTAGCCGCAACTTTGTGGGTAACCTGTGCCAGTGTTTTAATACCCTCAGTCATAAACCATCCAAACAATTCCTTCCCTGCATTTAATATGAATCTCCCATCTTTTTTGTTTAAAACCATAATTTCTTGTCCTATCATTACAAAGAGCTTGGTGAGGCACAATTTTTGTCTTCTGTAGGTTCTTCACCTGTCAGACAAGGTGAGACCAAGAGGACCATTGCTGCACAATCATGGGCAGGTGGCTGATGCTGCCACACACTGTTCTTTAGTGGTGATGATGGCTCAGCTTCAGATTTGCTGGTCTGACAAAATGTACATGTCTTTTTTTTCCCCCCCCCAAATTAACTCATCATCCCATTCTACCTGCAGAATCCCTAAATACTATGAAAAATGTATGTTACTCTTGTGGCAGCAAATTTCTCGGTGGTTAGGACAGCCTAATGAGAAGGAGGAGACTTTGGGAGTGCTCCAGGGGAGGTATGCTCCAACTGATGGGACAAAGTCTAAAAAATGTACAAACTCTCAAAACCTAGGCCAGTTTTGGTATTGCATATTCCAGTTTTGAAACGTGACTGGTTGTGATTGATGACCTCCAAATTTCTTTGTGGGGATAGGATGGTAAGGATGAGGGTGGGGAGGCCCTGGAACCGAGTGCCCAGAGCTGTGGCTGCCTCTGGATCCCTGCAAGTGTCCCAGGTCAGGTTGGACAGGGCTTGGAGCAACCTGGGATAGTGGAACGCATCCCTGCCCATGACAGGGAGTGGAATGGGATGAGGTTTAAGGTCCCTACCCACCTGAACCATTCTTGGATTCAGTGATTGGAGGCTAAGCTGCAGCCCACCCTTTGCTCTGTCGGGATAGCAGGGCTGTGCTTCCTGCCTCCCCTGGGGATTGATTTAGTTTTAAACCCCAGCAGTTCTGGTTCCTTCAGTGGGTGCTGTGTCTGATTCTGCACTGGCTCCTGTTCCCTGCTGGAGCTGATGGTGTGATATTCCTGATGTGCTCTGTCAGGAAAACACAGGCCCACTTGGCTCTCTGCACTGAAGTTTGCTCATGCTCCCAGGTTTCAATACAAGATGATGAATTTTTGTGAATAAGGGTGTTTGCTCCCTGGCACCCCACTGCAGCTCCTGCTTGCTCAGGGACTGGAGTCCAGACATACCTGAAGATGAACATTTTTTGCCCTGCGTGCTCTGACACCCATGTCACTCACTTCCACTGTGGGAGAGCTGCCTGCCTGTGAGGGAGCTGTGCAAAAACAAAAATACCTCAAAGCTTCTGTTTGTTTGCCCTTGTCCTGCCTGTAGTGATTGCCACAAGCTGGGCAAGCCTGACATTTTGTTTTCGTTTGTTTTTGCAATCTGCTCTTCTTCTTTCACTATGTGAGGTCTTTTCTTTCACTTTTTTTCACTGTCTTAGTACATGCCTTGTTTTCCACAAGCCAGTTCTCACACATATTTCAGGTAACCCAACAGCCTTGGGTCTCATCAGTGTGCTTTGGTGTTGTAAAACCACATGGTAAAAATAGAAATGACAATAATGCCAAGAACCCCTCTAATTCTGATCTGTGGGCTAAACAGATTGCAGCTTGGAGAGTGCAATTTTGGTAATTTTGCCTTCAGTGAGGCAGTGCTCTGCTTCCTGCAGTGTTTTTAGTGATGCTGCTAAAATCCACGGCTGGGGGGATGCAGCCCTGCGTTCCTGGGTTTATTCCCTGGCTGCTGACTGATGGTGGCTGTTTCACTTCCCCTTCCCCTTCCCCCTGCTTGTCCTTCTCTAAATGGGTACTGACTTGGTGGAACTTAGCAGAGACATTGTGAAATCCCCAGGTCGTGGTTTCAAAGGAACAAGGTGGGATTTGTGGGAAGAAGAAATTGCATCAAGGTGGAACAGTCCATTGCTTTTGGTGTCTCTGGGACGAGCAGGGAAGGTGCTGGCTTAGGGGGAGGAAACTTCAAATGGCAGATTACTGATCAAAAAGCTGCTTTTTGCAGGGTGCTGGTCCCAGGTGGGTGGATTTGCAGCGAGGTCTTTTCCTCCCTGCAGTGAGTTTTGTCTGTCCTGTCGTACCCTCCTGGTTGTGGGGTGGGGAGGAGCTGCAGCCTTGTGCAGCCTCTCCTCACCCTGCTCCCTGCAGGCACCAGCATAAAGCACTTCTCTTTGTCTCAGTAACTTCTGCTGGACTTTTGAGGCCGCACTGACTGAGCAAGGACAGCACAGCCAGCTACAGTTGCACAGTGTTTCCGACTACTAAAATAGTACCAGCTTCTGGTGCGTTTCTCTAAGCACACAAGGCTGAGGAAACATACTGGGAGCTGGGAATAAATATGGATCCTTCAAGAGGTGGTACATGAACAAGTGCAGTACCCCAGACCCTTCGGTTTGGGGAGGCTGGGACAGACAGATGGAGGGCAGGAAGGCTCTGCAGAGGGGTCTGGACAGGTTGGATCCAGGGGCTGAGGCCAGTGGTGTGAGGGCCAACAAGAACAAGTGCCAGATCTTGCCCTTGGGTCACCCAACCCCTGCAGCTCCAGGCTGGGACAGAGGGGCTGGAAAGGGCCCTTTGGGAAAGGCCCTGGGGGTGCTGGTGCCAGGGGCTGGAGCCCCAGGAGCCGCTGAGGGAGCTGGAAAGGGGCTCAGGCTGGAGAAAAGGAGGCTCAGGGGGGACCTTGTGGCTCTGCACAACTCCTGACAGGAGGGGACAGCCGGGGGGGACGGGCTGTGCTCCCAGGGAACAGGGACAGGAGGAGAGGGAATGGCTTCAGGTTCTGTAAAGTGATGTTTGGATTGGATATTAGGGAAAATTTCTTCATGGCAAGGGTTATTAATCCTAAAAGCAGGCTGCCCAGGGAAGTGAGAGAGTCCCCATCCCCAGAGGGATTTAAAAGCCATCTGACACTTGGGGAGATGGGTCAGTGGTGGGGTGAGCAATGCTGGGGAGTGGTTGTACTTAACAGTCTTAGAGGACGTTTCTAATTGAAACATTTCTCCACTGTCATTTTCTTCACAGGGTGTGTGACTGTGGGGGTTTTCCGTGTAAATTGGGGTAGGAGATGGAAGCATCAAGCTCAGCAGCTGGCTGTGACTCAGACAGGATCGTGACGTGCTTTCACATCCCCAGCAGAACATTTTAGCCCTGCTTTTGGCTAAAAGTGTTACCAACCCCCAAAACATCACAAGCAGAACACAAATTCGTTCTTGAGTCCATTGGGTGCAAATCCAGGCAGCAGATCAGGAAGGGCGGGGGGGGTTGCATGTCCTGCGAGCTTGAGAAACATCAGGTGCTGCTTTGTCACCTTGAAATCACCCGTTTGCAGTTCCCATGGGCTGTCCTCTAAATAGCACATGGGCTCAGAGCTGTGCCCAGCAGGGAGGACCAGGACCAGGACATATCTATGCAGGAGAGTGGCAGGAGAGATCCTCATGCTCTGATTGGGCTGGGCTTGGTGCAGCTCCACATCTTTCATACTTGCCTTTGGGTTAGTTTATTATAGTTTTAAATCATCTTCTCTGTGTCCATGGCTCTGTGCTTGCCGTGCTGCACTTCCTCTTCCATTGCTGTTGCCAGCCCTGTCTTTACAGTCACAGAATCCCAGGATGGTTTGGGTTGAAAGGGACCCTCAAGACCATCTAATTCCACTCCCCTTGCCATGGGCAGGGACACCTTTCACTGTCCCAGACTGCTCCAAGCCCCATCCAGCCTGGCCTTGGACACTGCCAGGGATCCAGGGGCAGCCACAGCTGCTCTGGGCACCCTGGGCCAGGGCCTGCCCACCCTCCCAGCCAGCAATTCCTTCCCAAGATCCCATCTGTGCCTGCCCTCTGGCCCTGGGAAGCCATTGCCTGGGTGCTGTCCCTGCATGCCTTGTGCCCAGTCCCTGGGCAGCTCTCCTGGAGCCCCTGGAGGCCCTGGCAGGGGCTCTCAGGTGTCCCTGGAGCCTTCTCCAGGCTGAACAGCCCCAGTCATGCTGGTCCTTTTGACTCCTTCTGTGGCAAACCTGCCCAGAAGGTTTCTGCAAAGCCTGATTTGACACCACAGAACCCTGCCCAGCTCCATCTGGGCAGGGAGTTCCATGGAAAACTCACATGGAGGAATTTAAAAGCCATATAAATGTGGCACTCAGGGATGTGGGTAGGTGAATGGTTAGGCAGTGCTGGGGAATGTTTAGACTTGATGATCTCAAAGGGTTTTTCCAACTTAAACAATTGTGTGATTCTGTTTCATGTAACACCTTGCACCCTGAGGTCTGGTCCTGCCTTGGGTGTTTAGGAAACACACACGTGCTGGAATTAAATCCTTCTGCTGTAGGAGGAAGATGATAAAACAAGGAGCTTAGTGCACATTATTGATGGGTGCTCCCAGTTTTCCCCTTGACCCTTCTGTCTGGCACAGAGAGCCCAAGAGTGCCAGGCAGCAGAGCAGGATGCAGGAGCCTCTGGGTGCCCCTGGACGTGCAGTGATGGGGCTCTGACCCTCCCTCCTGCCTGGGCTTGCAGTGGCCAGCAGCTCTGCTTTGCATCAATTTTGTTTCCTTTGAAAGTGGGGACAGGAATTGAAGTGAGGCTGTTCCTGTGTTTTGCAAATGTGATGGAGCCTGACTCACTGCCGTGCTTCCTTTTCTCAGACCCGGCTGGTGAAGATGTGGAGCAACCTGAGAGCTGGTTGTGGGTTTATCAGTACTAACCTCATTTTAGAGGGACATTTGTACTTTGTAAAGGAAGTTTGGTTTCTGCTTAGGTCCTGCTCCACAGTCCTGTCTTCCCATGCAAAGCTGATCTGGGGTACCTGTGGATTTTCTGCCAGTCCCACTCCACCTCATCTCCCCTTCAATTCTTGCTTTCTGGTCACTGACAGTCAAGTACTTGAATAGGGAATTCCACTTAATTAAACTGTTCCTTTATCACAAATGCCAGCTCTGTTTCTTCTCCTTTATTGCACCAGGAATAAATTCTTGAGAAATCCCCTCTTCTGCTGCCCACATTGTTATGCCAGATCTCTGCATACTCTTGTCCTGGCTTTGAACCATTTCCTCAATCTCTCCATCCTGCCACTATCCTCTTCAGGTTTCTTGATAACCTTTTGTGGCTTTTGTTTCCTGTTGCTGAGTTTCATACCTGCTCCTACTATTGCTCCCTTTTCTGCAGCCATGCATAGGAATGGGGAAAGAATGGGATAGAGTAAGTCAGCTACATCATTACTGCATTTTCTTTTTCCTTTTTCCTTCTTCCTTTTTCTCTCTTTCTTTTTCTTTTTCTTTTTCTTTTTCTTTTTCTTTTTCTTTTTCTTTTTCTTTTTCTTTTTCTTTTTCTTTTTCTTTTTCTTTTTCTTTTTCTTTTTCTTTTTCTTTTTCTTTTTCTTTTTCTTTTTCTTTTTCTTTTTCTTTTTCTTTTTCTTTTTCTTTTTCTTTTTCTTTTTCTTTTTCTTTTTCTTTTTCTTTTTCTTTTTCTTTTTCTTTTTCTTTTTCTTTTTCTTTTTCTTTTTCTTTTTCTTTCTTTTTGTTCTTTTCCTTTTCCTTTGTCTTTCCTTTTTCTTTTTTTTCTACATGCATCTGTGCAATATATGTTTTAAGGAATAATTTGGAAGAAAATGACCCTTCAGAATCTATGGCAAGTGTGGGTGGCATAGATGTACCTTGTCCCAAATTGCCACTATTGTTCTCATTCTGGAGTCTCTCCCACCCCTAAAATGAAATATTTTATTTCATGAAGAGGCACTTGCACGCTTGCTCCCACTGAGCCATGACCTGTGCAAATGCCTCAGGAGGTGGCAGCAGCCATGGATTGCACTGCAAGGACATGACTCCTGTTCCTGTGTTTTCAGAGCACGGATCTGACCAGCACGGTTGGCTACGACAGCATCATTCAGCATCTGAATGATGGCAGGAAGAACTGCAAAGAGTTTGAAGACTTTCTGAAGGAAAGGTAGGGAGCTGCCTCTGACAGCGGGTTGGGTTGAGCCTGGGAGTGGTGCTGTGGCACTACTCCCTCTCCTGGCATTCCCAGTTTGATTTCTGCCGTGCTTAACTGATGTTAAAATGCTGTCCCACGAAATTCACCTTGCTGTTTGCCTTGCAGAAGATCAGGTTAGAAAATCTTGGCCTAGGAGAGCCATGGCTTTGTCCTGTCTTCATCTCTGTACAATATGAACACCCACAGAACAGTGTTAAGAAGTGGTAGGGTTAGGTACTGCCATTATCAATCAGAGGAGATGACATAAGCAGAGGTTCTGTGGCTGGTGATGATCTGGCCATGTATTTTACCTTTGTGGTTCACCTGGTTAGCAGTGGCTAAATATGAAGAGCATTGTAGAGCACTGTACATTGAATTAATGTCATTTTGGTAATGACTGCTGGAGAAAACCAACCTCTGACTGCACAACTCGGTACAGAGCATCCTGGAACAAACAAAATGGGGATGAACAGGAGGAGAGCTGCACTTGAAAGTGTCTAATGCACCTACATCTGTTCAGGCTGTAATCCCACGTTCCAGGAAAATTTGGACCTTCCACACGAGGAGGTGGACCCTGAGAACCAAGTCTCACTCATCAGTGACAATGCAGAGTGCCAAAAGCCTCCTCTACACCCTGTGCCCTCTTTGGTCTTGAAGGAGGTGTAGGTCGCCTCTGAAGTGTCTGGCCAGGAGGAGACCAGAGGCTGGGCCTGGATTTGCCACTCTCTGGACTTGGCCCAGTTGTCCAGCACAGCTGTTACACAGTTCCAGCTATGGAAAATGTGCCTGCTGGATGTTTTGTCTCAAACAAAGTTCATGGGAATGTTGCTAGGCATATTAAAAAAAAAAAATCAATCCATAATACATTTTTTTTTTCAATTTCCCTATTAGCTTCTGGAGTTTTTAGAGTTAAGGTAGGTGAATTTCATTGCCAAACTCCAGAAATCAACCACACAGGGGTCTCCATCTGTATTAGTAGTTAAGGCATTTCAGAAAGTTATTTATTTTATCCAGTAGATGTTTTAATGGCAGCCTCTAGCAATACTTGTTCCTTTCTGCTGGCCACATGGAGAGAACGACCTTTGACGAAGCAATTCCAGCCCAGGTTGTCTGTAGTGATTTCAAAGCAGCTGCAAAGAACTGGTTATTCTTACACTGCAACACAGGTGCTCTTTTCCTCCTTCCTTTCTTCCAAGAGAGGGAGATAATATGGTCTCTCAAAGATGTTATTTATGTCACCTCACGAGATTTGGTCTCTTTTCCAGATGCTCTCCCTGAGGATTAGTGCCAGGTACAGAGAGTACTAATTGCCACACATTGAGGGCAGGGCAAGATGGGATATTGGGAAGGAATTCCGGGCTGTGAGGGTGGTGGGACCCTCTCTGGCACAGGTTTTCCAGAGCAGCTGTGGCTGCCCCATCCTGGCAGTGTCCAAGGCCAGCTTGGACAGGGCTTGGAGCACCCTGGGGTAGTGGAAGGTGTCCTTGCCCATGGCAGGGGGTAGAACTGGATGAGCTTTCAGGTTCCTTCCAACACAAACCAATCGATTATTTCTCTCTTTGATGTCTCTCTTTTCTCAACAGAGCAATTATAGAAGAAAAATATGGCAAGGAGCTCATTAACTTGTCAAAGAAGAAGCCCTGTGGGCAGACAGAGCTGAAGTAAGTTCACAGTTGCTTTTACGGGTGTCCCTGAAGCAGTGAAGGAGGAAGAGAAGGAAGGAAGCTGTGAGACAAAACAGAATTGAAGCGTGATTGAGACATTCAGAAGATGAGCTGAAATGTTTCTCATGAATGAGCAGTGCCCAGCTGGGTTCTAACTGGCTTTGAGCTGGAGCCCACCAAGTTCCCCTTAGCCACAGTTTAACCAAGGCACTGTGGATGCTCAGGGGGGTGTGGGCTGGTGGGTCAGCAGAAAGCTGGGGATCTTGGGTTACCTCCAGACAAGTTTTGTAGCCAGAGGGAAGTAGAGGTACTTCCTTGACTCAAACCATGCACATCTTTAGAGTCCAGCATGCTGTGGCCACCACGGCTTGCTCCATTTCCCAAGTGACCCTCAGTGCCTTCTGCTTCCTCCTTTATTTCTGCATTTTATACATGCCCTGGTCATTTACTTACAGTTGCATATTGAGGTGTCACTTAAACCATTTCTGCCATCTTTAGTGTGCAATATTAATAGGGAGAAAAGCTCCCTAGTTTTTCAACCACTGGCAAATGCACCACGTTGAAATTGTCCCAAATGATGGTTTTAGGAGGTTGCTGGAAGCATTTATCGTGAAACTCTGAATTTTTAATAGCATCCAGTGTTCAGAAAGATGTAAAGTAGGTGTCAAACCAAGTCAACTGTGTTGCACCTGCTGAGAGGGAAAAAACTGGACGTACTAAGAGGGTAAATAAATGTGCTTTGAGGTTCTTTGGCCATTGCTGAGTGAGCTCTGTTTTGGAAGAGGTGCTCTGCTGATGCCTGTGCCTGACTGTGCTTCTCCACCCCTTATAATGCCCTACCTGTGTTTTTCAGCACGCTGAAGAGATCCCTCGATGTTTTCAAGCAACGTGAGTAATTCTTTGTGTTGGCCAGGACGCTAAAGCCTGAAGGCAGCTGCCTGGGAAGAAAATAGCAGAGAAATCTCTAAAGCTGTGCAGTGCTGAGGCCAGGCAAAGGCTGTACTTCTGGCCTGGTGCATCCCAGTGTGTGGGGCTTGGGACTAAGTGAGCCAGGACATGTGTGGGACAGGAGACCCACAGGGCATTATTTTGGGATCTCCTGGGCTTTCAGGTCTGCCTGCAGCTCAGAGGTCATGTTTATGTTGTGCATGGGAGGCTGTGCATGGGAAACTCAGCTGGAGTTTGTTGAACAGCCTTGTCCTCTTCACAAACACACTGAAACTCATACCTCAAACCTGGAGACAGCTCTGGGTCCTCAGGACAAGAGAGACATTGAGGGGCTGGAGCGTGTCCAGGACAGGGAGCGGAGCTGGGAAGGGGCTGGAGCCCCAGGAGCAGCTGAGGGAGCTGGGAAGTGGCTCAGGCTGGAGAAAAGGAGGCTCAGGGGGGACCTTGTGGCTCTGCACAACTCCTGACAGGAGGGGACAGGCGGGGGGGTCGGGCTGTGCTCCCAGGGAACAGGGACAGGAGGAGAGGGAACGGCCTCAGGCTGGGCCAGGGGAGGTTTAGATTGGCTATTAGGGAAATTTTCTTATGGAAAAAGTTGTCCAGCCCTGGCACAGCTGCCCAGGGCAGTGAGGGAGTCCCCATCCCTGGAGGGATTTAAAAGCCACGTGGATGTGGCACTTGGTGACATGGGTTAGTGGTGGCCTTGGCAGTGCTGGGGGAATGGTTGAACTTGAGGATCTTAAGAGGGCTTTTCCAACCTAAATGATTGTGTGATTCTGACTGGAACATCTAAAAGATGGTGCTTTGGCCACCATACATTGTCATGTGTCACATCCTGCCATGGTACCATCAGACAGCACCTGGAGGGTGAGCACTCTGCTGTCCTGTGCCCAGTCCATCCCTTGCCTGATCCAGGTTTCTCTGCTGCCCTTGTGGACTTCCCTAACAGGGCTCTGCCCTCACCAGTGCTGACAGTTCACAGCTGTGGGTTTGGAGCAGCTTTGGGGGCTGAATCAGGAGCTGCCATTTGGCTCCCTTGGTGGATCCTGGGGTGGTGTTTCACAGTGTGGCTGCTCACCTTCAGCAAGAGGAGCCTGAGATTGTTTTAGCCTTCATTTTGCTCCAAGTTGCTGCCTGCTGGCCTGGGGCAATGCAATGTGTTGAAACATGCCTAGATTTACCTGTGTGAGCGGGAGAGTTTTCTCAAACTGGGGAGCAGGTCCCAGCAGGACTGATCCTTACATTGGTGAGCACTGCTTGGAGGCTGCTTCAAAAAAGCTGGAGCTTTTTCACCTTTCTGAAAGGGGGTGTGTGGTGTGCTCTAAGTTGACTTGAGAGACAGCCTCTTTAGGAATATATATATATATATAAATATTGAACTTGTTTTCTCTTTGCAGAGATAGACAATGTGGGACAAGGTCACATCCAGCTGGCGCAAACCCTTCGGGAGGAAGCAAAGAAGATGGAGGATTTCAGGGAAAAGCAAAAGCTGCATCGGAAAAAGGTCAGGCACTGCGGGAGGATGTGTCTTCCTGCAGGGTGTTGATCCTGCCCCAGGAAGGGGCTGATCCCGGTGCTGTCTCATGCCATGTCCCAGCCCCTGACATGCCCCCACTGCCCATGCTGCTGGGAAGTACTGAGCTCCTTCCTATGTGTTGTAACTGTGTTGAACTGTGTAGTAACCTCCAACTTCCTTCTTCTCACATCCACATCTTCTTCGTGTGTGATTTGGGGCCAGCCACAACACTGGAATGCTTTTAAAACATTTGTTTGTAGTGCTGTATGATCTCCATAGGGGCTGCTAAAATGGCCAAGCCTTTTAACTTCTTCTGGCTTGAGATTCCTTTGTCTGGAAAACCAGGGAAAACTGCTAGAACCAGGGACTGGTTTGGACCTAGCAGATGGGAGTGGGCTTCCCAGTTTTGCCAGAGTCTGTGGAGATGATACAGTACTATATATTGCTAGGATTTAGTTTGTAGATCTCCTTTGCATACACAAAGGCTACAATTGCCTACAATTCAGGGCTTAGGCAGAAGCACAAAAGCTGAGTTTTGTGAAGATGATTTGGGTGGATGGAGGTCTTTAAACACATCTCAGTGTGGTCTGTGGCTCTTCCTCTTGTAAGCCACACGGTGTCCTGGAGCTTTGATGGTCAGTGACGTGCTGACCCCAGGTCTGTTGTCTTCACAGATAGAGCTGATAATGGAGGCCATTCACAAAAACAGGAATCTTCAGTACAAGAAGACCATGGAGGTAAAGCAAATGTGCTGCTGTTTCTTGCCATGTGAGTTAATGCTGCTCCACACACACACAAAGAGCACTGGGACAGGCTTAAATGAGAGAGGTTTCCTCCTCTGCTGTGACTCTTGATGCTGTGTCTGTGTGAGTGGTGTGCAGGTTGTGCTCAGAAACAGTGAAGAGCACACCAAAGACATGGCTAGTGATAGCCTTGCAGGGTTGGATACAAATGGTTTAGCGTCAGAGAATTATTCAGGTTGGAAAAGCCTCTGAGATGCTTGAGTCCAACCATTTGCCCAGCACTGCCAAGCCCACCACTAACCCAGCTCCCCAGGTGCCACACCGACACCTTTTATGAACACTTCCGTGCATGGTGACTGCACCACTGCTCTGGGCAGCCTGTTCCAGGGCATGAAAGCCCTTTCTGTGAAGAAGTTTCTCTGAATATCTACTCTAAACCTCCTCTGATGCAACTTGAGGCCACTTCCTCTCCTCTTGTCTCTTGTTCCCTGGGAGCGGAGCCCAGCCCCCATCTGGCTGTCCCCTCCTGTCAGAGGCCACAAGGTCCCTCCTGAGCCTCCTTTTCTCCAGGCTGAGCCCCTTTCCCAGCTCCCTCAGCTGCTTCTCATCAAACTTGTACTGTTTCCCTCATCAAACTTACACTGTTCCCCAGCCTTTCCCTGGACATGGCCTTGATTGCCAGAAGCTTTTCACCCCAATCCAAGAGCAGCCTGCCTTGCAAGGCTTTTCCCAAGCTGCAGGGCACCTTTTGTGCCATTCCCTGCTCTGCAGGCAGCCTGTTCCCTTGCAGGCTGAGCTTTTCCTGAGGTTTGGTTTGAGGTTTCCTCTGGCTGTTTGGTGTCTGTCCTAGGCCAAGCGTCTGTACGAGCAGCGCTGCCGGGACAAGGACGAGGCGGAGCAAGCCGTGCACCGCAACGCCAACCTGGTCACGCAGAAGCAGCAGGAGAAGGTATGGGGAGGTATTCACCTAGGGAAGTGGGTGGCCACGGTGTAGGGAGGGAAAGGGATGTCTTTTCTTGCAGCTCTTGTGCCCCATGGCTCTTGTCCCAGCTCTGGGTTTTGGGATGAGATGGGGAGCTGGGCACCCTGCCTCTTCTTCACCTCCCTTGTCTCTCCTGTTTTTGGCAGCTGTTCCTGAAGCTGGCTCAGACAAAATCAGCACTGGAGGATACTGGTAAGTGTGGAAATGCCATGTTGGGAGGGTGAGGAGAGTGTTTCCAGGGGCAGGGTGTTGTGAAGCCGTGGTGTGGCTCGTGGGTGAGCTCCAGCTCTTGCGTCAGGCATGACTCCTCAGAAACACATGCCCAAGATAGCAGCAGTGGGCAACATCCCCGGAGAAGCCTGCATGGTCCCACCAAAGCCATGTCCTTCTGCTTTATCCCTGATCTCCCACCCTTTTCAGCCTTTTTCCCAGCCCTAGAATTACCTTCTAGTGAAAGGATTTTTTAAATGAATGTTAATCATGGAATCACAGAATCATAAAATGATTTGGGTTGGCAGGGTCTTTAAAGGTTATCTCATTCCAACCCCACTGCCATGGGCAGAGACACCTTCAGCCAAAATATGATTTGTCTCACAGACAGGAGTTACCAGCAGAGTGTGACCACAATGGAGAAGATCCGGGATGAGTGGCAGAACGAGCACATCAAAGCTTGTGAGGTAAATGCCCCTAAACACCTCCCCATGGCAGCATGGTCCTCTGGGTTTGCAATCCTGGCTTCAGGGCTCAGGGGCAGTGCAGATTTCCTGGTTTTGTATTCCCCTGGCAGTGAAGCAGCAAGGATGTATTGCAGCTAACTCTGTGTGTGTGTCTCAAGCATGGCTTCTGGATTCAAGGCCCCACTGCTTCAAGGCTTCTGCTCTCATTTTATTATTTTTATTTTTCCACCACCTTCTAAAATTGACAGAGTCAAGGTAGTGACATTTTTGCCCACTACCTGCTTGCAAGTGTGGCATGGCTGTCATCTTGAACAGCTGCAGTCACCTCTGTAAACTCGGTGACCCCAGGCCAGTATGTTCTGGAGCCTCAACAACACCTTTGTTGCTCAGAAGACTGACTGAGACTCTGAAGACTTTACATGACTTTTCAGCAGAGGCTGGTGGTGGCTGGGCATGTAGGTGGAGCCATCTCCACAGGCACACTGTGCCAAGAGCTCTTTACCTTGTGTCTCACAGACCATGCAGTAGTGTGGGAACCCCTCTGAGTGGGTGTATCAGCCTGAAGCAGACTGCCTCACAGGGAAGTGGTCCAGCAGGGATTTCCAGCACACACTGGGGAATTCCAGACTGGTAGCAAGAAAGCTGAGCAGCAGCTCTGCTGCTGGCCTGTGATCTGTGACCGAGGGGTGGGCAGAGACTGCAAAGACAGATTTTATCCCAGATCTGCTTCAGGCTTGCAACCAGCTTTCCCATTCCCAGCTGTGCTGATCCCTTCCAAGTTACCTCTCTTCAGGCTGCTATTCCAATTTTCCCTTTTGAACTGAATTTGCTGTCTGTTTTGTGTGGTGTGCATGGGTGTCTCTGTGTTGATGTGCTTTTGGTGTCTTCTCTGGAAGCCTCTAGGATGAGGACACAGTTTAGTGGTGGCTTGGCAGTGCTGGCTTAGTGGTTGAACTCAATGTTCTTAGACAGCTTTTCCAACCCTAATGATTCTGTGGTGGGAAGTGGAAAGCAGCAGTTTCACTTTTGCAGATGGATGATGTAGAAGTTTTCCTCTCCATGTGTTGCGAAGGTCATAAGTGGTAACAAGTGTGGATGTTCATGGAAATGTGTAAAAACATGTGAAATTGAGGTATACCAGACAGCAAATTTCAAAAGGGTTTAAACTTGCTTGGAAAAGGACTGGGTAGGAAAGAGCAAGAAGACTAACCAGTCAATACACCTCTGTTTTCATACATCCCCAGTGCTTTTTTTTTTTTTTTATTGCTCCACATCTGGAACATGGAAATGTTAAAGAAACCAACCATGTACATGTGGCACCTGGGGAAATGTGTTAGTTGTGGCCTTGGCAGTGCAGGAGTAATGGTAGGATTTGATGATCTTAGAGGGCATTTCCAATCTAAATGATTCTGGGATTTAAGGGGGTACCTCAGTAAGGGAAGTGGCCTGGGACTGCAGGAGCACAGGATACCTTGGGAACTTGTACTGCCTTTAGGAAGCTGGCTTGGTCTCCCCAGAGGTAGAAGTGTGCTGGGTGGTCCCCTCCACATTAGTCTTGCAGATTTTCCAAGTTTAGTACTCACCTTTGAATTACCTGGCTGCATAGAGGGATAATTTCTCCTCTGGACAAGCTGGAGGACTCATGGCTTCCTTGCTTCCTGCAGAAGACCAACACCAACTGCTCCTGGCAGTTAGCTTTGTTGTGGCTCGTGGGGGTGAGAAGCAATAGGGACAGAAGAGATTTGTCCTCGTTTTGAAGATGTTATGGACAGTTTTGTCTGTTGTTGTTTCAGTTCTTTGAGACTCAGGAGTGCGAGCGGATCAACTATTTCCGTAATGCCCTCTGGCTCCACGTCAACCAGCTCTCCCTGGGCTGTGTCCAGAATGATGAGGTACCTCAACTGAAAAACCTTCATTTTTCTGTGTAGAAAGCAAAGCACAGTTTGTTTTCCTGTGCACTAAGCTGTGTTGCATACAAGTTGGCCCTTGATTGACCACAGACACGAGCATGAGTGGGCAAGCAGAAGGATTGGCCAAAACTCTTGCAAATGAGGTTTCCTCTGGGATTTCCACATTTTTTAGGGTGGTGGAGGCCCTGGCACAGGCTGCCCAGAGATACTGTGTTTGCCCCTGGATCCCTGGAAATGTCCAAGGCCAGGCTAGACAGAGCTTGGAGCAGTCTGATCTAGTGGAATGTGTCCCTGCCTATGGCAGAGGGTGGAATGGGATGGGCTTTAAAGTTCCTTTCCAATCCAAACTATTCTGGGATTCTGTGATTCCCCTGACACTGAAGCTTGTGTGAGTACTGGACTTTCACCCTATGTGTTGTAAGCAAAGGGGAAAAGCCTTGTTTTTTTGACCTGATGTATACAAATGCACTTTATTTCTCTTTTGCAGAAATATGAGGAAATCCGCAAGAGTTTAGAAATGTGCAGCATTGAGAAGGATGTTGATTTTTTCGTAAATTTACGCAAAACTGGAAGTTTGGCTCCAGGTAAGAGCTTAGTAGAATCTCAGAAAGTAATGCTGAATGCTCTGTACTCCTCATGGAGCTGGTTGCTCTGGCTAGCATCATTTTGTGTGCAGAAAACACTCATTTTGCATTTCATTCACTGCCTTGCAACTCTAGTCTCTTGCCACTTTTGATAGCCCCTGGAGTTTCCTGATCAGGCATTTTCTCATATAGGGGATAGACTTAGCAGCTGAATGTTGGTATAGCAAGTATTTTATGTCTGTAAGAGGCTTGTACTTCACTACTGTCAATTTTTCCTAGCTCCTGTTGTTTATGAAAACTATTATAATGCCCAGAGAAATGTGACTCCTGCGAGAAGTCCAGCTCCTGTACCTATATCAAGGTGTGTAAAATGTGCAACTGCAATTGTTACTGCAAATGATGCTTGCTCCCCCAAAACAGGCATATTTTGTTCCTTTCAGTCTATTGGAAGCTTGACTTAATGGTATTATAGGAAAATATTTGCTTGCATGGCTCTTGGTGTGATCTGTCACCAAGACAGATCACAGGAGGATATCTGAGGAGAGTTAAAAGCATTTGTGAGTGGAGGGGGGAACTGCAGAGCTGGATTCACTCTTGTGGGACAGAAGCTGGACAGGAGGGACATGGTGAAGGGTTTTTCTGTCAGGGGCAAGAGGATGACTGGGGCCAAGACTCATGCTAAGGATGAATTGCCACTTTGGCTGTCACACTGAGAGAGGAGTCATGTCCAATTACAGCTTCCTGATGTCACACTCTGGGCAAAGGCACGTACAAAGACATGCCTTGAGGCTCACTAGTCAATTTTCTCCTGAGTCAGTGCTTTCTGGTTATTTTTTCCTCTTCCCCACTGTGTCAGGTTCAATTCCTGTGTTTGCCAAGTGGGCTGTGGGTGGTGAGCCCACCATGACTTGCCTTGTCAGGTCTCCATAAAGCCCAGGCTGGCCAAACCTCCTTCCCTGCCACCAGCTCTGGGGGGGCAGCTGGGGGGTGCAGAACCAGGGCAAAGGGAGTCCCTTAACCATGCAGATCCTCAGCTCTGTGTTTCCTTCTGTGCAGGAGGGGACCTCTGCCCACCCCGACCAGTGCACCAGGTGAGTTACTGCTTCATGGGCTTTCCAGCCATGGGAGCTGTCACTTCAGCCCTTGCCCAAAGTCCCTTTGCAGCTCTCTTGGACCCCCTTTAGGCACTGGAAGGAACTCTAAGGTCTCCTTGGAGAACACCCCCAGCTCTCCCAGCCTAGCTTGAGCCTCATTCACTCTTGCATCCCACTCCTTTAACATGGATGGCCAGTGTGTGGTGCGTCTGCTCTGTTTAAAGTCACACATAATAAGCACTTCTCATGGGAAACCTGAGAGGATTTTTTGTGCTCTGTGTTTCAGGGGAGCCTGATTATGCCACAGTTGATGGCTACAGCTTGGTACATTTCTAACAGTCACAGTGAGTACCCACTTGCAATGAAATGAGGCTTAAAAGAAAGAGGGGGAGGAATTTTTTACCTGGGCAGATAGTAATATGACAAGAGGAAATGGTTTATACTAAAAGAGGGTAGATTTAGATCAGCTAGAAGGGAGAAATTCTTCCCTGTGAGGGTGGTGAGGCCCTGGCACAGGCTGCCCAGACAAGCTGTGACTGCCCCATCCCTGGAAGTGTTCCAGGCCAGGCTGGATGGGGTTTGGAGCAATGTGGGATAGTGGAGGGTGAGCCTGCCCATGGCAGGGAGTTTGGAATTAGATGGTCCTGATGGTCTCTTCCAACCCAAACCATTCTGGCATTCGGTAAGAAAGGATTTAATATGAGATGAAGCTACACAGAGGAGGGACAGTGGAGAAAGAAAGGTCATTGGTGAAGGAATGATATTTTGAGGTGACTAATTGGAAGTGACGCTTCTGTCATCCCTCCCATCTCTTGTCTGAACTGTAGCTGTGGTGTAGACACTGTTGATCATGTTCTCTAGGTTTTCCAGAAGGCAGAAGACACTGTTGGTCTGACCAGCGTGGGAGAGATGGTGTTTTCAGTTATTCCCAGACACATAGAGCTGAAGTGCTTCTGCTTTTCAAGAGAATATTTGAGGACTCCGATAATTATTTGTACATTCAGAAAGCGCTTACTAAAAACCTATGCCTTTGATCAGCAAACTCCTTGGATGGATCTTCACACTCAGAGGAGGAAAAGGACCAGACACAGGGGTGGCCTGTGTCAGAAGAAGGTTTTGATTTGAAGTTCTTCTAAAGTGTAGCCATCTAGAAAGTCTGGGGCCTTCCACTCTCTATATAACTAAGAAGTTGTATGTGCTGAGAGGGGTGCTGCACGATGCTTTGAGCACGCTGGCCTGTGTCCAGGGTATGTGCATCCCCCTCAGATCTCAGGTTTTGCCTGTTCCTGAAGGCTCTTGCCTGTACCTGAAGTCTTTCATTAGTGGGGATTAAACTTGTCATTTAGGTCAAATTTTACTCAAATCTCTCAGAAATCTTACTTAGAGGGGCACCAGCAGTTGCACCACATATCTGGCTTAGCTGTAGCTGTGCTCCAGGCTTAAGTGGAAGCTGACTTGCATCTACCCAGGGAGGGGCTGTGTCACATCCAGCCTGCTGGGAGGTCCCAGGAAGGATCTGAAGGAATTTATTCAACTCTTCCAACCACCTTTCTGATGAGGGTCTTGTGGGCTTTTAGGTTTATCAGGTTGTCCCTGGTAAGCTCTGGAGACCAGGCTGGATGGGACTCGGAGCGACTTGGTCTTGGAAGGTGTCCCTGCCTATAGCAGGGAGTTGGAACTGATGCCTTTTTGGGACAACCTAAAAACAGAGGCCAGACAAAATTAAGGGAATAAAAAGTTGTATTTATTGAAGGGCCTTCAGGTACATTTTGGGCAGACAAAGCCCTCCTAGGGGCTACACCCAAAAAAATGGACAGTGGGTCACAGGTTTTCATATTTTTTGTAAGTTTGGTCTATTTGCATATTGGGGATTAATCTTCCAATTACAGCTTCTGGTAATGAAGTCATTTACCCCAAGTTTGCTGCCCCTCAATTCACTTTTGTTTATGTTTCTCAGGGCCTGAGACAGTAAGAGGTCCTAGATGCCCAGGTGTGGAGAGGAATTGTTTTGTCTGACCAAAATGGGAAAACTGTAGCTAACTGTATATGGAGTTTAGGGTTATACACTAAAGAATTGCAGGATTACAAAATAGGATTGAAAAATATAAAAGGTAAAATCCTAAGGCATCAGAACTAGGTGGTTTTTAAGGTCCCTTCCAACCCAAACCATCCTGGGATTCTCTGATTCTGTGATTTAATTAACTTCTGTGATTCTCTAAACTTTGGACTTGTTCTGACTATGCACCACTGGAAACAAACCTATCTACTACTGGAGTCATGAAACTTGTTTTCTGACCACTTCTCCTGAAAGTTCCTGCCCTTGTTGTTACCACATATATAGATATGATTATGGCTTTGATTCAGAAGCTTACGTGCCTTGGGGCTGCTGGTCTCTCTGATGTCCCTGTGTGCAGTGCTGCTTCACTGCTCCTTGCTGCCTTATTTCACTGGATACAGGGACACAGGACATGGGGATAAACACACAGTTTACCTGTCTAAACCTGGTGCCAGGTCACTGACCTGGAGCAACAGCATTTGCTGTTTTTATTATGTTTTTCAAGTTGAATCTGCATGGCTTCAGCATGTGCCTCAGCCCACCAGTCCATGGGGTTTTTACTGGATTTATTTGTGTGGGGAAGATGACAATGAGCTCTAACATCTGCCCTGCTGCCTCACTGTGAGCTGTGCAGAGTGCACATGGCAAGGAATCAGCTATCCTATTTATTTCCGAAAGACCAAGGATACAAATACTCTTCTGAAGGAGCCTGCTGTAGTCTTACTTCTATAAATATATATTTTAAAAAATAAGTTTTGAGTCTCGTGTTCTGGATATGTGTTCTTCTTTAAAGTTGTCGTGTTCACTTTCTGTTGGGGATGGGTTTGGGGTCCATGCAAAGCATCCTAGTCTCTCCTGGATGGAAACCTACAAGATCACATCCTTTATTTCAGTCCTTGCTCAATAGCAACACAGCAGTGTGAGAAAAAACCCCAAAAGAGAATGGCATGGGAAGTGCTTATCATTAGCCATGAGCTGCAGACCATGCAGGGCTCTTTGCCCTGGGAGAGTGTCTGCTCTCCAAAAGCTTGCATGGGATTTTTCCACTGACTGAGCACAATAGATGCTGTTTGGCTTTTCTGGGTCTAGAGGTGCTCAGTGGGGCTAAAACTTGGCTTGCACATATACTAAAAGCACAGAAGTAATCCCAAAATCGGGGTGCTGGGGAAGGTTTTCCCCTACATCCACATACAGTTTACCTTTCCCATAGACACTACAAATTCCAGGCTACACCAGTAACATAAAGACTTCTCAAGCCCTAAGTACAAGGTCCCAGGGAGAGAACAGTGCCTGTTCAAGGCCATTAATGTGACTGTGATGTGTTCTGCAAAGTGCCACTGAGCTCGGGGCGGGGGCTCATCCTCCTGGGCATTAGGGGAGAAGTCACTCCTGCTCCAGCTGTGGCTCCCTGGGGATGGCTGGGTCATGGCAGAGCCAGGACAGGGCTCTGAGGGACAGCAGTTCCTGGTCTGGGGCTGAGCCAGCATTCCTGACAGGGAGGTGTCTCATGGCCTGGAGCAGACAGAGGTGACCTTACACTCCCGAACCTCACTGGTGGGGGCTTGGCTTCTCATCCCACATTCCCTGTGGCAGAAGCTGGGGCTGGCCCTATGGATGGTCTTTGAGTCCCTATAGCAGTCTCTGGTTCACTGTAGACTCTCTGTGAGTCCCTCTGGGCAGTCTATGGGTCCCTGCAGCAGTCTGTGTGTCCCCATGCAGGGTCTGTTTGTCCCTATGGATGGTCTGTATCTCCCTGTGGATTATTTCTGGGTCCCTGTAGTGGACCCTGGCCATCCATGGAGTGTCTGTCTGTCCCTATGGACAATCTGTGTGTCCCCAAGGCTGGTTTCTGCATCCCTACAGCAGACCCCCCTCACCTAGGGATGGTCTGTGGGGTCCCCACAGCTGGTCTGTGTGCCCATGGACACTTTGTGAGTCCCTGTGGATGCTCTGTGTGCCCCCATGGCTGCTCTGTGTGTCCCCATGGATCCTCTGTGTCCCCATGGATGCTCTTGTGGGTCCCCATGGGTGCTCTGTGTGCCCCCATGGCTGCTCTGTGTGTCCCCATGGATACTCTGTGTGTCCCCATGGATGGTCTGTCAGTTCCCATGGCTGCTCTGTGTGTCCCCATGGATCCTCTGTGTCCCCATGGATGCTCTTGTGGGTCCCCATGGATACTGTGTGTCCCCATGGATGCTCTGTTGGTTCCCATGGCTGCTCTGTGGGTCCCTATGGTTACTCTGTGTCCCCATGGATGGCCTGTGGGTCTCTATGGATGCTTTCTGTGTCCCCATGCACGCTTTGCGTGCCCCCATGGGTGTTCTGTGTGTCCCCATGGATGGTCTAAGTGTCCCCATGGATGGCCTGTGTGGCCCATGGATCCTCTGTGTCCCCATGGATGCTCTTGTGGGTCCCCATGGGTGCTCTCTGTGTCCCCATAGATGCCTGTGTGACCCCATGGATGGTCTAAGTGTCTCCATGGATGGTCTCAGTGTCCCCATGGAGTGTCTGTGTGTCCCAATAGAGTGTCTGTGTGTCCCCATGGAATGTCTGTGTGTCCCCATGGAGTGTCTGTGTGTCCCCATGGAGTGTCTGTGTGTCCCTACGGGGGGTTGGGGGGTCCCC
>VYZP01047729.1:172986-187675 GCA_013400635.1 Hypocryptadius cinnamomeus | reverse complement strand
TCCCGCCCTCACGGCCGCGGCCCCGCCTCACCCCAACCGCGCTCTATGATTGGCTGGTACGGCGGGGGCGTGTCCCACCACCCAGCGCTCCCTGTGATTGGCCGGCGCGGCGGGGGCGTGTCCCGCCGCCCGTCCCTGCGCGGCCCGGTGCCGCCTCAGCGCGGGGCAGCGGGGCCATGGCCGAGGCCGTGCGACCCCCGCGCCGCGCCCGCTCCCGCCCCAAGGTAACGGCAGCGAGGGGGGCGAGGGGCGTCCTCCGCCGCCGCTCGGGCGAGGGAGGGACCCGCGTGTGGGGGTGGCCGCGCCAGGCCGTGTTTACGTCCGTGTTTGTGCGGCCTCTAATGGTGGAGGGTGGAGAGTGAAGAGTGGGGGTGCGTGTGTGGGTGATGTTGTTGTGGGGTTTTTTTTTTGTTCCGTAAAAATATTCCTGCTGTTCTGCACTCCGTATCCATGGGTTTGTGGTGTTTGGCAGGCGTGTGAGGGTTGTGACAGGCCTTGTGCTGTAGCAGGATGTAAACAAGGTTTTTATTATGTTGTCGTACGGCCTCCTCAGGGGTGCTGCGTCCTGTGGGCGAGCTGGGGAGTGTGCAGCGGTGGAGCGTACCCGCATTTACAGTGTTTTACTGTACTGTGGGGAGACAGTCCTGCAGACGGAGCTGGGGGTGCTCACCTGCACAAGAGAAGGCTCCAGGGACACCTGAGAGCCCCTGCCAGGGCCTCCAGGGGCTCCAGGAGAGCTGCACAGGGACTGGGCACAAGGCATGCAGGGACAGCACCCAGGCAATGGCTTCCCAGGGCCAGAGGGCAGGCACAGATGGGATCTTGGGAAGGAATTGCTGGCTGGGAGGGTGGGCAGGCCCTGGCCCAGGGTGCCCAGAGCAGCTGTGGATGCCCCTGGATCCCTGGAAGTGTCCAAGGCCAGGTTGGATGGGGCTTGGAGCAGCCTGGGCCAGTGGAAGGTGTCCCTGCCCATGGCAGGGGGTGGAATGGGATGGTCTTTAAGTTCCCTTCTAACCCAAATCATTCTGTGATTCTGTGATACTCCATCTTGTCTGCGTTTGGCTTTGAAATGCTGAGAATGTGATGCTGTGTGTAACACATGATAGTGCTGCTTCTTCATAAGTTGGTGCTGCAGTTTTTAAGTATCACTATTTCTAGGTTTTTTTTCCTGTTTTGAGTGTCCTTGTTCATGATATTAGTACTGACAGCTTTCTGAAGGCTTTATTTTCTTTACACAGAATGTTTGTGGGGATGATTTGAACTGCCTGACAAAGTGGAAATGTTTTCCTTGGTTTCTTGACCTCTTTCTTGTTGTCCCTATGGACAACCATATATAGCAAGGACACTGAAGTCATGACTGTCAAAGCTCTTTGAAAACACTGAATTGATTGACCGGTGTTCTGTAAAACCAGGGTTAAATCTAAGTGTCAGGTGTGGGTGTGCTTCCTGAATGGAAGGCAAGTAAAGATTGCAGGGAAAAGCAATCCCAGAAGAATTACTGTGTCGTTGTTTTGGTTTTGATTCAGCCCCCTGATGTGTGCAAGGCAGTCAGACCTTCAGACTGCTGCCTAAGAGAATTGGTTCCAGGCAGGAAGGTGGTGAGTCATGGATGACACTGCTGTTTCATTAGGGACATGGGTATGGTGACTCCAGTCTTTAGCCATCCCTTCCAGGTGAAATTCACTGTGAAACAATTCACTGCAGATGTCACATGTGAGAACCCTGAATTCCCCAGTGCTACACATGACCCATTTCTGGTATTTCTGTTGCTATTACTGTGCTCACCTCTGTTAATACCCAGGCGTGCTTGAGGATGCAGTTTGCGGGTCAGTCACTTAAGGACTTTTCCATTCCCATGCCACAGGAAAAGCTGTAATGTCATCCTTTGAAAAGCTGGAATTCTTGTGAGCTGAGAGAAAGGCTGGCTCAGCTGCAGGGCTGCCAAGTGGTGGAATGGAGCCCAGGGCTTTCTGACAATAGTAGCCCCAAAGTTAAACTTGTGCAGCACCAGCAGGATCAGGCGTGGGGCAAGGCTAATGAGCAGGTGCCATTTTCCCATCCCTGAGAGTGTTCCAGGCCAGGTTGGACAGGTCTTGGAGTGACCTGGTCTAGTGGAAGTGTCCCTGTCTATGGAAAGGGTTGGAATGAGATGATCTTTAAGGTCCCTTCCAACCCAAACCGTTCTGGGGTTCTTTGATATGTGGTGTAAGCAGAATTTTCCTCTGTGTTAGTTCGGAACTTGATTTCTCTCATTCTTTTTCAGATGAAATATCTTTTAATGATTATGCCATTTATTTTGCATAGGAGAGTGAGAACTGAAAGGCATATGATAAATTTTAAAAACAGTTGTGTCTGGGAGGGATGCAGGCTGATGCTGAGAGATAAAGGGAGTTTATTGTGTATGAGGACTGCAAGAGGAAACGTTGAGATTGTAGAGGGGAGAGGACCAGGATGTGTTTGCAAAATATATGGATCAATACACTGTATAAATATGATTTAGTGATACAGTATCCTGTGGACATTATTGACTTTGAGGTAATTGTCAGGAGATGCTTATTATGACAAGTCCTGGCTTAAAGAATTGCACTGATGTATTTTTAGCCTCTCACCTGCAGCTTTAGCTAGTGAGTCAGAGCTGTTTTGTGATCAGAAATGTTTACAGGTTTTAATACACCAGAAGACAGTATGAAAGCAAAGCCAGAGTAATTCCTTTTTTTTTGGTAAAGTATCTGCGACCATATGTTCAGAGTAAAATTACCCGTGAGATCAAGGTGAGCTGGTGCCTTGATTTCAGCTGTTTTTATTTATGCTTTCTCTTAAGGCAAAAACATTCAGATGTTTAGTAAAAATGAATATGATACTGTAAGCAAGTTTCCAAAACTGTTGTCATTTTCCTATTATTATTTCCCCAAATTAAAAGCTTGTACTCATTTCACCTGTGTTCATTGTTACATTATCTGGGTTATCCAAAAGTGGAGCACTGTGACCTAACTCCTCAGTTTTGCTCCTAATACAGTGCTAGGTCTACACAATTTACAGATTGGCTAATCACTTTGCCAATTTTTTGTTTTACAAGTTGGCAAATGATTTACAGATTAGCAAAATCTTAGTTCATTTCCTATGCTGTGCTTTTGAGAAGGAAGCTAATCTACACCTTAGATTAGGTTTATGGGAATTATTTAGCCTCAAATTAATTGTAATTTTAAATTGATTTACAGTTTTAATGGCACTGTTAAGTTTTTCTATGTCTCCAGTGTGCATTGCCTGCTGAAAATAGGTATTTCAGTAATTTTTCAGATGTTAGCATGGTTTTAGAATATAGCTGAGGGTTACATTCCAGACTTGCTTTGTTCTGAAATTACTGTTTTGAAAATATTTTTCAGTCACTAAAGTATTCTGTAAAACTTAAGATGGATCTGGATCACAGAGTAACTTTTTTTTTTTTTTTTTGTCAATAGGTGAAATTGGGTAACTCTTCTTAGGTGTCAGGGACCTGTTATGTTGATTATTTTCTGTGTTGATGAAACAGTCTGTCCTGTGATATTTATAGATTTTTGCTTAGAAATGTTGAAGCCTTGTGCAAGAGCACAAAACCACACACTGATAGACAGTCTTCATAGGACAGCTAAAGAACAGAGATTTGTTTGGTATATTCGTTTTTATCTTTAATATTATGAAATTTATTATTATAAAAATTAATATGTTTGAAAGGGCTTTTGGAGTCATAATGCTGACGAATACTACTTTTGGTGTTGGTGGGATTTGGGATGCAAGATGAAAAGATTCACTTGGCAGTGACACTGTTAATTTCTTGTTTTCTTAGGAAAAAAAGAAAAGAAGTAGTGAGGAGCCCCAGGTACAAGAGCCTGATGATGTTTTCCTGCCTCCTGTGGCAGAAGCATCTTCTCAAGCCGGGAGAGTGCAAGTGGAACATCCTGGAGAATTCACAGAAATTCAGCTCAGAGATGAAGTAGACAATAGGAGAACTATAAATGATGTGTCTGACGTCCCCCAAAGTCGTTTATCTTCAGCAAATGAAGGGGCTCTGGCAGTGACTCTGGAGCCTCCCAGAGATGCAGAGGAGGTCAAAGCTGATCCTTCCCAGGAGGAATGTGTGGGGGATGTTGAGAAGAGCGAGTTGGACAAACCTGAGAGCCCTGTGGAGCCCGTTGCTAGTGGATCTAGAAATTCTGATTTGTTGAGTAGTACCTTTCAGTCCAGTGCTGCTCCCCCTCTGTCAGTGATGGGCTTTGTGCAGGGCAGAAGAGCTGAAAACCGACAAGACTTTAGAGATCCTCTCTCCTGCTCCTCAGAGAAGCTTTCTCTCAGCTCCTCACAGCGCTCTGAGAAATCCAAGGCGCGTGTTCCGCGGCCGGTTTACCCAGACCTGTCCTTGGAGCTGTCCTACGAGAAACCCACCATCATGGCAGTGAAGCCCCTGCTGCACCACGAGAGGCTGTACCCAGAGCTCCCCTCCGAGCCAGAGCTGGTGCCATTCACCAGGGAGCAGCTGAAGATCTTCGAGCCCGGTTCGTGGCTGGAGAACGTCGACTCCTATGCCGAGGAATTCGAGAGTGTGGCTCACCAGGACAGACACGAGTTCTATGAGCTGCTCCTCAGCTACATGCGCTGCAGGAAGCAGCTGCTGTTGGCTGAGGCAGAGCTGCAGGCCATGACAACAGACTGCCAAAATGTGAAGGGGAGATTATGGACTTTCAAGGAACAGCAGAAAACTGTGCAGGTGCTGTTGCCGAAGCTACTTTTGAACCCAAACTATTTGGAAATTAACTTTACTTGCCAGGTTTATCATAGTTAAGGTGTTTTGTTGTAAAAGAATCACAGAATGTTAAGGGTTGGAGGGGGACTTGAAAAATCATCTAATCCCAACCCTGCTTTCTGTGGCCAGGGGCACCTCCCAGTAGACCAGGTTGTTCAAGGCCTTATCCAGCCTGGCTTTGAGCACTGCCAGGACTGGGGGAACCTTCCTGGGCAGCCTGTGTCAGTGATTCAGCACACTCACAGTAAAGATTTTTTTTTCCTAATATTTAACCTAAATGTCCCCTTGTTTCAGTTTAGTCCCTTTAGTTGTTGTCCTGTACAGTTCCTGATGAAGAATCCCTGTCCAGCTTCCCTGTAGGCCCCTTCCAGATACTGAAAGGTGCTGTGAGGTCTCTGCACTCCTCCAGGCTGAACTTTCTCAGCCTGTCTTCATAGGAAGGTGCTCCAGTCCTCTTACCAACTTCTTTGCTTCCTCTGGACTTCCTCTGGCTCTAACAGTTCCATGTCCAGAGATTATTGCCTTTGCTTTCTGTCTCTCCACTGATCCCCAGTACTTTAGAATCTTTTTTTGATGTTAATCATCTTTTTGAGATTTGAGACAGTTTGTTGTTTGATTTTTAACCTCTGACATGTGCAGGGCAGTGGGATATATGTTAGTGATTTCTTTTGGGGTCAGAAAGGATGAGCTGTGTGCACCCAGTTCTGTCTGTGGTGTCAGGTGAAGTTTCACAGCACTCCAAGCAGACATGGGGGACAGTGATGGAGTGACTGTAGCAGTGATGTCCCATCTGGCCTGCTGCCAGCTGTAGGGACAGTTTCCATCGATGTCATTCCTGCTGCAGGGAGCTCGAGTTGTGCTCAGGAGCAGCCCCGTAGCTCAGAGGGAGCATTAGGGTCATCCACTTGCAGTGACTTGTTCCATAAGTGTAGCTGTAGTTTTTCTTACCTCCAGAATGGGCATGGTACACTGTGATGTTTTTGTCTGCAAACCACGGGGGTTTATGGAGCTCTTTGGGACACACATCAGGAAAGTTTTCCCCCAGGCTCCTACTGTGACACTTGCCTTTGGAGCTCAGCATTACTGTGGGAGTGAATGAAATCGTTCTGATGCTGTTTATAGCCCACACATCGTCAAAACTGTCCAAAGATGCTGAACGCCTATGCATAGGGTAGATTTTGCTCTGTGGGTGCAGTTCATCAGAGTTGAGGAACTGAACACATCTGAATTCTTTCCTTTTTCTTTGGGCATAACATTGAGCCTCACTGTATTCTAAGGTTTGCAGTGATCATTTTCTGTACCAAAAGCAATTTTGGCTTCACTCTTGCATCTTCTGAGGTCATCATAAAGCTGTGTAAGATTGCTGCTTGCTTTATTTCATCCCAGTTCACTATATATTTATTGTGTGTACAGAATAATTGTTGTCTTTACACCAGTTTAAAATTCTTACTCTACTAATTTAGGAAACACAGGGATGCTTTCTAGGCAAGCTTTCACAGTGCTGGTTATTAGGAATGTTTCCTGATTGCATCAAAGATTAACAGGAATGTTAGTTATTGTAGGAATAGCAAGAATGTTATTTATTGTATTTTTCTTGTGCTGAAGAAGAAGAGATGAGGCAGAGGAAAACATTTTAAACATGCAGTAGGAAATTGCTGCAAATTATTAGTCGTGGGAGTTTGGGAAATATTTATCTTGTTCCAGTGAATGTTTTAGCTTTAAAATAGCAGGTCCAAATATATGGAAATCTGCAAACTAAGAAGCAGGTGCACTCACTGGGAGTGAGGCACCTGCTTTTGTTCACATCTCTCAGAGCTGCAGGCAAGTAACTTCTGGCTGTTTCCACACCTGAGTTACTGAGGGTTTATAAAATATTTTTTCTTTAGAAGTGAAGGATATGAATCTTCAGTGATTGGTACCTCTAAAAAGCACACAGGATATTGCCAAATGTTTGTCTTTTCCATTTATGAAATGTCCCCTTTTATGAAAGCCTTGAAATCTGTTTAAGGGAGGGTTATATCATGGTTGATTTCTGTTAGGGTGACCCAGCAAAATGTCAGAACCACTGACATAAAATATTTGCTCTCTTTTCAGGGTGTGTGTGCAGATCAGTGCAAGGTGACAGGCCACCATCGCTACCAGACAGTGGAGCTGAAGGAGAGCGTGCTGGGGGAGCTGAAGAAGCTGTTTGAGGCCAAAGCAGAGCACGTGCACCAGACTCTGGCACTGCACTCCTACACTTCGGTGCTGTCCCGCTTGCAAGTGGAGTCCTACGTTTACAGGCTGCTCAGCAGCTCGTCCCTGCTGAGATCTGTGGCCCTGCAGCAACAGGAGCAAGGTGTGTTTGCTGGTCTGGGCAGCTTCCACTCCTGGTCAGGGTGCCCAGCACCTTGTGTGGCTGCAGTTTTGGGCTCTTGAGGTGGAATTTTTGTACTAGAGTGTTTCTCCTCTGTTACAAGAAGCTGTTGGTCTTAAGTAGGGATCAGGGAAACTTTTTTCTTACAGGAAAATGTCCAATTCCCTTAACTTTTGACCTGGGCAGTAAAAGCTGAATGCAGGAATGACTTCTGCTGTCTGGGCTGCAGACTGACACTGATTACTGTACAGAAACACTGTGTGGATGGGACACCCAAATTCCCAATATTTTGTTGTCCAAGGCAATGTCTAATACAGTTCTTTTTCCCAATTCTAAAATGGGCTGGATATCTTTCCTTCTTTACTTCCTATTGGAAGGCCATTTGAAAACTTAAGCTCTTAATATTTAGAATTATATTTTTTGCTTTCATACTGATGTTTTGTTTGGGTTCGTGCCAATATAATCTTCTAGCTAAAGTCTTTCTTCTCCTCCTGGCCCATATATTTTTCTTTCTTTTTGCTTCTCCCTTTGCACTCCACCTCCCAGATAGTTTATATGCATAGTAAATGGTGGTTCTTACAAAGCTGATGTTGAGGGAAGGCCTTTTGTGAGAGTAACCATAGTATATTCTTCTAATTATGTCCAGAGCTTGATTACAAGTTTAAACAAAGTACTCCAAGCATTCTCTTCTGACAGATTTAGCAGGCAGCTGTGTTGAAATATTTTGGTGCGTGCAGGTAGAGAGAGTAGTTTTATATCCAGCCCCAAACCCATTGTTCATGCTGCTACTTCTTGTCAAAGCTTCATTAATTCTGTTTTTAATTTACAGTTTCAAAGCAGTCAGAAAATCTGTCTTCAGACTTGAGCCACTTGAAGGAATGTATCAGTGTCCTTTTCAGCTTCACTCGCAGAGTTATTGAAGATCCTCAGTTTCACAGTGACCTTCTCATGTGGCTGCAGAGACTGGTGAGGGAGTAGACATGGATATATCTGATCCAGCACAGGATGGATTCAGGAATAATTTCTGGAAGTGTTACTGTTTCGCTTCCTGTCTCGTGGGCAATGTTTTTTTTGGTGGGGTTTGTTCCACTTGAGGAACAGAATCTCTTAGCAGATCTTTAGAATTGGTTCCTTTGTCGGATAAAGTCAAGCAGCATTAGTGAAGACTGGCACCTGAGCAACCAGTACTACTCACAGTTAACTCAATAATACTCATTGTGCTTTTACTTATTTTGAAATTAGAGCTGTTCAGACTTGCCATGTTGGAGAAACCTTTGTTCTTGCCAGTTTCTAAATAAATTAGATTTTAATGCAGTTGTAGAAAAAAATAGTTACTTTACGCCAAAAAAAAATGGTTTGTGGCTCATAAGGCAAGCAAACAGATTTTAAATATTGTTCTCTTGTAACATGCTCTGAAAATTCAGGTTTGTTAGAAAGGGTGAGAAATTAACAGTATTACTCTAGTTAACAAGGCTGTAAGGAAATGAACTTCAAAATTATTGACTTGATTTCAATATACTTCCCTCTAGGTGTCTGTGCTGCAGAGAATTGGCTGTCCAGGTGACCATCTCTTCCTCTTCAACCACATCCTTCGGTGTCCAGCTGGCATCAGCGAGTGGGCTTGTCCATTCATTCAGGTGTGAATGTTTAATTCTTTACTGTCAGCAGGTTGGAGTGGGAGTGGCATGGGTGGGAGAGGAGAGTGTCTTGTGCCTGCTTAATCCCTCATGACCCACACTGCCTTTCCAGATGTGTGGAATCATGGTGGCACTGAGTGGTTTGTCAGGGAATACATTTTGCCATGTTAGGCCAACCATATGCGGGTTGGCAGGGGAACACACTTCACTCTTGACTGGAGAGATTCCATGAAAGGGAGTCAAGGCCTTATGCACCAGGTTTTGGGAGTGTTCTCCAAAACTCCCCAGCATATTTAGACTTGAAGCAGCAGCTGTATATAAAAAGTGAGATTGGAGTCAGCTCTGTGCTGTGTAAGGGATCAGGAGGAACAGATTTTTTTATATCCTATACATTGAAGTGGGACTGGTTTCCCTGGAAAGTTCAGGGACAAAGGAAAGGGTTCACTTTATCTAGGTCAGAGGGAGTGTGGATATCCAAAGGCACCAGGGTGTTCTTTCAAAGAACTATTTGCTCTTCTAAGAGGAGAAAACATTGGAAATCTAGTCACAGGAAGATTACACTAACAGGAAAGGCAAACTGCAATAGAAGTATAGAATAGAATAAATTAGCTTGGGAAAGACCCTTAATATCATTGAGTCCAATTAACCTAATGTGGTAGGATTTTATCTTCCCCTGTGCTCAGTGTCTGAATTACCCCTGGTGCCCAGACCTACATGTGGCACAAAGAGAGAGGTTGTCTCTTTTTTTTTGTGCAGCTTTTGGTCTGGGTTTTTCCCCTCCCATCCTTCTTTAATTTTTTTTGCGTAGTTCTTTTGAACAAGTCACAATATTTTGCCATGGCAATACTTTGTCCACGGTGTGGGTGCTGTCTTTTATGGATTCTTCTAAGTCTTAACAAAAAGCTAGTGAGAAATGTGAACTTCTCTGCTGAGAAGAACTTGCCCTTTTCTTATTTACATTTACTTAGATTTTTGCATTTAATTTCAGATCAAAGTCTTGGGTAACCCATCGGGTGTCTTTCATTTCATGCAATCTCTTGCCTTGCTTATGTCTCCTGTCAAGTAAGTATGAACATGATTTTATAACTATGTTCTGATTATTTAAGAGTAGAAGACACAACGCACAATCTACTTGTAAAACTCCAAAAGTTCATTGCAGGCAAAGTCATAAAAGCGGGCACAAATAGATTCACAGTTTAATTCAAGCTCTTTTTACTCATTCATCTTAAAATTCAGCTTTGGCAGTACCTCCTTGTGCTGTACACAGTATGATGCAGCTTTCTTTCAACTGTGAAATAGCTTGTGAAGACTGACAAACCCACACATTTTGTTACTGTGGCTTCTGAAATATCTCTTGCTTTGCACCGTGGCCTGTTTTTTATACTGTCTCTGTAATAGAATCCCCTGAGTAAAGGTGTTGAGATGGTGTACACACTGATTGGACATCTTGATATATTTTTCATCCTTTTTTAGAAAAAAATTTAAAATCTAGTAGGACTGTGGTGCTTGGAGAAGGTAGTTAATGAAATCAGTCATGAATGAAAACAGTTATGTTCTCCAGATAAAATAGATCTAACTTCCCTCTCCCTCTGCCCAAATTTTGAAGTCAAAGAATCAAACTGCTGGTATTTAGGGTTGTCACTGTGATCTTGATAGCTTGGGTCTGAGTTAAGTGGGAGTCTTTTTATGGAAAGCTATTGTTTTAAAGGGTTTCATTTTTACATTTAATTTCTAGAACTGCCTGGGAAAACAAGTGTATCCTGAGGGAATGTGTATTGCCAGTGCATTTTGACACTTGTGTTTGGAACAAGGGCCAATTTAGTGTGTCTGGGGTGCTGCTCTAAATGCTGATACCAGGACTCAGAGCCTCCACAGCGTCTGCTCTTACTGGCAAAAGAGCTGAGGCTTATCTGTTACAGCTCCTGCATGTCAGGAACCAGGTTATCTTAGAGTCATTTACAGTCACAGGATTGTTTAGGTTGGAAAACAGCTTTAAGGTTGTTGAGTCCAACCGTTACCCAGAACCACTGTGTCCACTGCTGAGCCATGTCCTCTGGTGCCACATCCACAAGACTTCTGAGCACTTCCAGAGATGCTGACTCCTCCACTGCCCTAAACAATCTGTTGCAGTGCCTGACCAAGTTTCCATGAAAAACTTTTCCCTGATATCTAATCCAAACCTCCTCTAGTGCAGCTTGAGGCTGTTTATGGTCCTGTCACTTGTAACTTGGGAGCAGAGTCCAACCCCTCCTGGCTGTCCCTGTGGGTACACTGCACTACTATCAGGGAGTTGTGCAGAGCCACAAGGTCCCCCCTCAGCCTCCTTTTCTCCAGCCTCAGCCCCTTCCCAGCTCCCTCAGCTGCTCCTGGGGCTCCAGCCCCTTCCCAGCTCCGTTCCCTGCCCTGGACACGCTCCAGCCCCTCAGTGTCTCTCTTGTCCTGAGGGCCCAGAGCTGTCCCCAGCACTGGAGGTGCCTCAGCAGTGCCAGCACAGGGGACAGGCACTGCCCTGGGGCTGTGTCACAGCCTGGCTGGGACAGCCCAGGGGCCATTGCCCCCCTGGGCACCCTGGGCTCGTGTCCAGCCCCTGGCACCAGCACACCCAGGGCCTTCTCTGCCAGGCATCTTTCTCCTTTACTTGGTAATTTCTTCCTCTTGCATCTGGATTTTTAAATATCTTCCCTTAACTGAAAGATTACTGAATTCAGAATTTTTAGTTTTCTAATTTTTTACACTTTATTTTTCACTTTAAACCAGAAATCGTGTGGACTTCATGTGCCATATGAAACCAAGTGAAAGGAAAAGTTCCTCTTCTTCTGGAAAGGAATCTGGGAACTGGACTCTGGTAGATGAAGGAGGAGAAGAGGTACAGCAGATGACTTCTTTTGTTTCTCTTTGTTTTGTCCTTTATGCTTTTGTTCAAGATCATTGATCTTTGTGAAATGGGTGAAGAGAATTTGACTTGTTAAGTTAAAAAGCGTGATTTGAATTTGCTTCTATTTTAGTCTCATTTTATATCTGTGATATAACTGCAGAGTGGAGCTTCCAGTAGTGAGTATTAGCAGAGAGAATTCAAATATTTCAGTTACTTCTCACAAAACTGTACTTAGTACAATAGTGAAGCCCTCTACTATTAGTTTTACTGATACTGATGATTAGTTTTACAGAGCTACTGAAAATACCTGTATTTATCTATAGGATGAGGATCCTGAAACAAGCTGGATTCTGCTCTTGGAAGATGACTTGATTGCTCTGTTGTCACAGTTCCCATTTCATGAACTCTTTCAGCAGTTCCTCGGGTTTACGTCTGAAGGTAAATCAGTTGCTAGAGAGTTATTCTTCATTTTGTTTATGCTAATTATATTAATGACTGCCACTGCCAAGAGTGCTACTGTATTATGAAACTCTCTGAGAAAAATTATAACCTGTGCAGCAGCTTGCAGGCTGAAGAGATGAGATGGAAGTATATGCCATGTGTATGGGATAAATAAAAACCTCATAGCAATACGCAAAATATTAGAGTCTTTTCCCTTAGTTTGGGTTTGGTTGTCTGTTAACTGCCAAAAGTGCTTTCAGAACTATTTTTCTCCCTCACCTCTTAGTTGTAATTGCTTGCCAGAGGTCTTACTACCTGCATAGTTTTTTTGCACTTTCATACTTAGCAGGTATTTTTTGTTCATTTCATAAACAAAGAATACATTCCAGTTCACAATATAGTGAATTGCTGCTTTGAGTGCTTGTTAAATTACTTAAAGATCCAAAATTCACGTTCTTTTTTTTGACTCTTATTTTTGTGTCTCTGTCTTAGGTGCTTATTTTCCTGAAAAAACGTCTCCCCAGAAGATGATGAAGATTTTTGCCTTTGCAAACTCCTTAGTGGAACTTCTGTCTGTGGGATTAGAAACGTTTAACAGAGCACGGTACCGACAGTTTGTGAAGAGAATTGGTCAGCTCATCAAGTAAGAGATTTTTTTTCTCTGTGGTGTGATTGGATCTCTTTTATACATACGTTAGACATTCAGAGCTGCTAAAAAATCCTCAGAACCAAACATCAAATGACCAAAAAAAACCAAACCCCACCCAAACGGTTCTCAGGTGGGTTTTGCTCTGGCATTTGGTCAGTTCAGCGTCAGCCAATCTGGGAATCTGAAATGGACAATTGCAAAATCTAAGTGCTGTGGGTGCAGAGGAGCCAGGTGAGCTGTGGAACACCAGGCTGGCTTACATTAGTGATGTTGTTAGGCTTGTCTTGGGTAGTCACTGAAACCCAAGAAACAAGAATTCCTTGAATTTCCCCTGTCTATAACTGGCGTTACTGCTTTGTTTCCTTTGTTACCCAGAATTGTTTTGGGGTTTTTAGTTTGCTTCCTGCAAATTGTCCTATTGTTGCAGTAAGTAAATGTAATTGAAGCCTAAATGCTGCTCTTTATTTTTAAATCTCTAGCATTCACTCTATATGGCTTCTACAAGTGTGTTCTCAAGGGGGAATACAGTCAAATCAGAAACAAAATCCATCTTTTTCTTTGTGTTATGGAGGCAGTAACTTAATCTGTGTAATTATTTCTGTATGAGCTTTCTGCCTTTTCATCCTGTACAGTTACCTTAAGCCTCCAAGGGTCACACACAAACTAATTTGTTGTAACAGAATATTGTGCCTTGTGAGCTTGCAAAACCAAGGAAAGACAACACAGAAATTTGACTGATACGATATATATAGAAACCTCTGGAACCCAGAAGGCAAAATGTTGGACATGTCTCTTGTGGCTAGACTCTAATCTGGTTGCCCTTGTCTGTGTTTTCCTGTGGTGGTGACATACTTAATGATCCTTCTTTGGCTTGTTTGCTCTGCTGTGTAGGATGACACTGTGTCATGTGAGTGACCACTGGGCCCAGTATGTTAGTGGCAATAAACAATATGGATCAGTAGAACACCCCTACTCTGTGGAAAAATTGCAACTGGAGTTTGATGAGCTGTTTTTTAGAGCTGTTCTGCATGTTCTAAAGGCAAAAAGGTGGGTAATCCCTTCAGTGGTTTAGTTTTGGAGGAGTTGAACACTTGAAACTGGGATTTGGAGTAGCTTTAAATACTTAATGGTTTAAACAAGACTGAAATAAGTAGGATTTTTCAGTGCATTGGTAGCATCAGGGTGGGGAGGAATTAGACCATGAGTTGTAGCAACTGACTGAAGCTCTGAAATCTTGGTCAGTTCACAGTCAGGTTGGCTCAGAATCTGAGGTGCTAATACACATCCTCACATTCTTAATTCTGTTGTATAGCAGAGGTGTGGGCCAGAGATGTCTCCTTTCCAAATGCTGGGATTTATCAAAGTTGGAACTGTTCCTAAGTGCCTCTTCAATTCCAACAGGTTGGGAGTCTGGCTATTCATGTCTGAGATGCCTTATGGGACCTTGTCCAGCAGCATGCTTTGGAGGCTTTTCTTTGTCATGCACTGTGCTGAGAACGAGCACCTGGAGCAGCTGTGCTCTACTCTTCAACCTGCTGACTACAAGCAAAGACTCAAAGGTAAAATTGCCCCCCACAGAACCAATTCTAATCCATTCAGCTGCTGCTGCATCAGCTGTGGGTTGAACTCTTTGCAGATTGCATTTTTAAATGCATCCTTGGCAGCATGACTGGTCCAGTGGCTGCTGAAATATCTTGGGCAGTTCATGGTTTTCCAGTACCTGTTTGTCCAAATTGTCATTTTAACAGCAATTGATAGATTTACTGTCCTAGTTTTCTCTGTGGCTGCCTCAGAGCAGCTGGAGTGACATGCAGGAGGTCCCTGTTTTGTATTCTTGTATGACTTCCCATCTTGACCTTCAACAGTATTTGGAGAGTGAGGTTTAAATCCTAAAGTACAGACTTCTGTATCACTTAGGGTTGGTGTGGCAATTTTTTGGTTGGGGCTTTTTTTT
>VYZP01047729.1:11949-172949 GCA_013400635.1 Hypocryptadius cinnamomeus | reverse complement strand
TTTTTTTTTTTTTTTGTGACTGGTTGGCTGCTGAGCTGCTGATAATTCTATAAATAATGTATTTTTAGCATCCTCCTTTTTTTCCCGCTAAACTTGCTAATTTTGGCTTTAGTAACTCACATTGTGGAAGACTGCTTATCATCCCCACCTATGTTTCCTTTATCTCAAGCCTTCTTTTCATGCATTTCTTGTCCTCAGTGGCACGCTTTATTTCATCTTGACTTTTGTCCCGTGTTGATCTCCACAGTGAACGTGGTGTCTTCAGCTATAGCAGAACTATTTAGAGGCCAGCTGGAATGCTAGTTTCCCTCTGCTGCTGCATTCATGGATAATATTTCAGGACTTGATTGACAGGGGGCCAGGTAAACAAACAGTTTACTGCTCCCTACTTTATGGCTTTGCTGTCTTCAGGGAGAGCAGATCTCATTTTTGTCAGTTTTACTTCTCGGCTGGCTGGTATCCCAGGTAGCTGTTACCCCATCTGCCCAGTCTTGGTGGAGAAGCAGGAGGAAATGGTGATTTTGAGAGGTTACTGAGTATCTTGACTCTGTGCAATCTCAGGTAGCATTTAAGGTGATTTACACGGAAAGGGAGAGAGATACCAAGATTGTAGTTGTGTGCACTTGATGTGGTGCTGATCTGATAAGCACTTGCCAGCCAAAACAGTAACTGTTACACTGTGTCAGTAGAACATCTTTATTTTTGGTTTTGCTAGAAAATGTTTGCTGTGTATATTATGGGTTGCAGTAACAAACACAGATTTTTTTTTTTAAAATATAATTATCTTTTTCAGGCATTGTTTTACTTCTAGCTAACTCTTATGTTTCAAAGTCCCTGGAATGCTGATTCAAGATTTCTTTGTCCTCTTCATTCTCCTTAGTGAGTTCTGTCGGCATAATACTGTTTTCCACCAGTGTCTAGACCTAGACAGGGAATATCAACAGTTCTTCCAGTGAAATCTATCTAATCTTCTGAAATATTTTCTTTTAACGGACACTTAACAAATTAATGCTTAATTTCCTGTAACTCCTACCCTGGAAGATCATGACATTAACATTCTCTTGGGAGAGAACCTTTTTTAGTGATTTCCTCTCCTAAATTAAGCATGAGAAAAGGGTGGTGAATCTACAGGTGGAAGCAAGCCTTGGTAACTGATGGAAGCTTTAGGCATCAAATCCATAGGGGTGGATTGGGATTACCTAAAAACAGAGGCCAGACAAAATTAAGGGAAAATAAAAAGCAGTTATATTTATTGAAGGGCCTTCAGGGATATTTAGGGCAGACAAAGCCCCCCCAGGACTACACCCAAAATGGATGGCGGGTCATGGGTTTTCATGTTTTTATAAGTTTTGTCCATTTGCATATTGGGGATTAATCTTCCAATTACAGCTTCAGGTAATGAAGGCATTTACCCCAAGTTTGCTCTCCCCCAATTCACTTTTTGTTTACATTTCCCAGGATCTGAGGCAGTAATGTTGATTCCTATATTTCCTTGATTCCCAGGCCTAGAGAGGAATTGTTTTGTCTGACAAACATAGGAAAGCAATAGCTAACTGTATATGAACTTTAGAGTTATACACTAAAGAATTGCAGGATTACAAAATAGGATTGAAAAATATGAAAGGTAAAATCTTAAGGCATCAGGAGCATAGTTGCTATTCTAGTGAGTGGCATCCCTGCCCATAGCAGGGATTTTAAACTAGACAATATTTAATATCCCTTTAATCCAAGGATACTATGATTTTATTTGTGGTCACAGTTTCTTTGCTGCCAGTATCAGGGTTTGAGAAGTCAGTGATTTTTAGGGCATCCTGAACTTGAATTGTAGTATGATTAGAGGAAAGGAGTAGGGTCAAGTACCAAGTGGATGGTGAAGATGTTATTTCTCCACTGTGATAGGACAGGATTTAGATGGAGTCTCTTTGCTTCCCTTACTCCTTGTCCCCATCCTCAGTTCCAGGCTGTGGCTTGGTGTGGGTTTGAGGTCAGTGTGGAGCCCACAGCTGACCCCTTCTCCTCACTGTCACCCTGCTGTGCCTTTAGATACAATAATGATGTGGTCATTTTTAATGTCCTTCTGCATCATGTTGAAAAAACCCCTGAAGTACAAGGGGAAACAGAGCTGTCTGTAACTTCAGCATTAGGGATAAAAAGTATCATTAGGAAATGGAGCCGAATGGATGAGACACCCCCTGTTTGCCTGCTGTATCTATCATCAGTGTGGTTTCTCTTACTGTTTGGAAGAAACTGTTTTCTTAAATTGCACAATCCTCTAGCATGCTGTTCCATGAGCTGTTTTGCCTGTACAGGCCTGACCTTCTCAGGTTGGAGTAGAGTTGCAAAATTCTTGAAAGCCCTTAAAATAGAATGTAACCTAAGTGCAAGTGTTTGATCACAAGCACGCTGAGCACATGCATGTCCAGGTTAGGTAGCTGAGTGCACAATGGATGCTTTTTCTGTATATTCCGCTGCTGTGGTAAAATCACTGTTAACAGTGTTTGTTGGCATGTTGTGGTTCACAGAAGGCAGTTCACTCTTCAAAATTTTTCCAGCTCAAATGCTGCTTTCAGTGCTTGTTTTGCTGCACAGACTTTATTTAAAGTTGTTTGGAAGAAACAAAAAAAAAAAACATTTTAAAGCCCTGTACAGGTTCCTTTGTACCTTTCTGTTGTCCCACACCCTGAGGAATGGAATGTTTATTTGCTTTTAGCAATATCTGTTTTGGGCTTAAAGGGGAAACCTGCCTTCAATTTGAGTGAAAGCATATCTTAGCCTTCCTGCTTGTGCAGGTTCAGTTCTCTTGTTTTCAGAGATAGATTCCAAACAAGTGCATTCAGTGTTTTTTCTTGTATTGTATTTGGGAAGCTCAAACTGGCCTTTCGTTATACTCTTAGGTGTAATCAAGACCTGGGGCTAGGTACTTGCAGATTTTTTATTTGTAGCTGGCATGGAATGATCTCCACAGATCGCTTCTCTGGGATTTTGAGTGAATAACTATGTAAATGCTGCTGATGTGTTTCCTATTTCACTTTTGTCATGTTTCTTTCACTTGACTTTTTTTTCCTAGATCCAGAGCACCTTGCACAGTTTGAAAAGTATCTCCAGTCAATGAACTGCTCAGAAGAAATTTGTCTGCTCACCACATTTGCTCAGATGGCACAAACCAAACGGGCTGATGTTGATGAGGATTTTATCAAAATCGTTGTTTTGGAGATATACGAGGTGAGTAATGTTACTGGTCCCTTCAGGAAAAGAATGAAAATGCTCTTTTTGTTTGTAACAGTGGAAGGTGTGAAACTTTCATGGCTTCTGTAGTTTGTTCTTCCATGGAATTAAAAAAGTGCTGCTTTTTAAAAAAGCAGTGAATTAAAATTGCCTGAAGTACTTGGTTTTTTCTGGGAAAAAGAACAGTTTTTCTATAAGCAAAGTGAGAATTAAACAAATGAACAAAAACACATTCATTTTGTTTTATTTTTTCCATGCAGGCCTAAGTGCCTGTAGCTGTGTTGTTCCTGTGTTTAGTTTTGGACAATTTTTTTTGGCACTGTGACACAGACCTTTCCTGGTCTTTCAAGCCAATCAGTTTCACTTTTCATATGGGTATTTATCAACTTTGTCTGCGATGACCAAGAGCAATTTGTTTTCCAAAAGACATTTTATTTCCTTGTTAGTGGAGGTCAGCCAGAAGCAATAACTTCTCCCTGCTCATCTTCTCAGGTGTCCTATGTTAGTCTTTCCACAAGAGAGACATTTTCCAAGGTTGGTCGGGAACTCTTGGGAGCCATTGCCGGCATCCACACACAGATTATTTCTGTACTGCTGGATCGGATTAGAGAGACCATTGAGAAGGTGGGGATGGTAAGTGCTGACGTCTATAATTTAAATAATTTAAATAATTCAAGTCAAACATGCAGTTAAACTTGGAGGCCATACCAGATTGTTATAAATGGATGTGTTAAAGAGCTCTCTGTGGGGTTTTTGGTCATACCTCCCTTTCAGATTGCAGGGCACAGTGCTGATTATTGTTGTGTGCTGAGTACTGATTTGCACTTTCTGCTCTCTTTCCTCAAAGGTTTCTTTATATCTGTTTAAAGAACTGCCCCTGTATCTGTGGAAGCCTTCTTCATCCGAGATAGCCCTGATCCGTGACTGGTTGTTAAATTACAGCCTGACAGCAGTGGAGAATAAACTGGCTTGCATTATCTTGGAAGGGCTGAACTGGGGATTTGGTGAGCATGTAAGTATTGAGAACAGGAGCCTTGAACCTCCTCACCTTTTCAGAGCGAAAGTTTAGCTCAACCTGGGAGTATAGCAGAATTTCAAAACAGTTAATTGCATGCTTTTTATATTATGGCTGTACACCTAATTGCACAAAATGGTAAGTTCATAATAATTTTACAGCATTCTGCCTGAGGATTTGCTTGTGCTGCTTTCTTACAGTGCTACAGCTGAGTTTAAAAGAGATACTTAAGCAGGGATTTTGTCCTTCTCTAAACAAGGAAATAGCTGACAGGACAATTTTTTATGAGTCACATGATTAAAATGCTTTTGGCTGCAGAAATAGAGGAATCTTCCAAAAAATGTGTAGGAGACTGGTGTGACTGTAATTTGCATATAGGTATGTTTTTCACAGTGCAAGAAAAGTAATGATTGAAATGACACATTTCAAAACCCTGAGCATCATTTAAATGATGAGGAATTATTCCATTATATTGTATTGCTCCAGGAGCTCCATGAGTTCAGGATATAGTTGAGGTTGAATGCTGTTTCAGAGAAAAACAGAAATAGATTGGTGGAATAACAGCCTGTGTTCCAGTGATTTAGTTCAGCATTGCATTCTGTGCATTTGGTCATGCTGAACTCTTCTCTTTGCTGTGCTGATGATTGTAAATGACTATTGACTCACTTTTTTCTCCCTCTTTCTTGTAGACATGTAAATAAAAATGAATGTTAGGGAAAATTAATAGAAGTCTTTGCTGTGCAATAGCAGTGCCATGTCTGTACCCTTTGATGTGGAGAAAAATGGCTCTTTAATGTGGCAATTGATAGAGGAATTGCTGTGTTTTCACACAAAAAACATGGTGATGGGATTTGGTTTTGTTTTCAAAGGCAAGAGTTCAAGTGCCTGTATTATCTAATTTGAAAGGGCATCTATGGATTTTTGGATTAGTTATCATATGTTCATAAAATGTACATGGAAAGTGAATATTATGAAGCCTTTAAGAAAAGAATGTAGTTGTTGGGCTTTATTTCCCAGTGTGAGCCTAGGACTCTTTAACATTGAGCTGTATTTTTTTCACTGGGCAAGATTTTTGCCTTGATATTGCAGTAATTAATTTGGATAGCCAGGAAAAGACTGTGATTTATTTCTCTGTGGTGCAGCTGAGTGTACAGCTGTAGAGACCTCTTAAATGACTCAAGGTTTTGTGTTCTGACACTGTTTTTAGCAGAATACACTTCACCTGGATCCAGCTGTCCATTCTGAAGTTGCACTGATGGTCCTGGAAGCATATCAGAAATATCTCTCCCAAAAACCATATGCTGGGCTGCTTTCTGAAAGCATAAAACAGGTATCCTTGCTTCTTACTTAAATGGAATAACTTATGGATGGGAATAGGAAAAGCTGCAGGGCAAGACCTTGTTTTCTCTTTTTTTTTTTTTTTCTACTTCTATTTAAAGCTGTTCTTTGTCCAACTACAATTTTGTAACATACCAGCACTCAATGTGTCTGCACCCACAGAGCTATTTGAAAATTCTCTTAGGCTTCTGTTGAACATCTGTGTGAGAATCACAGAACTATAGAATGGTTTAGGTAGAAGGGACCTTAAAGATTATCCAGTGCCACCCCCTGCCATGTGCAGGGACCTCTTCCACTACCTTGGGTTGCTCCAAACCCTGTCCAGCCTGGCCTTGGGCACTTCCAGGGATCCAGGGGCAGCCACAGCTGATCTGGGAAACCTCCCCACCCTCACAGGAAAGAATTTCTTCCTAGCATCTGATCTGAATCTGCTCTCTCTCCATCTTTTGAAGATGGAGAGAGAAGCTGTTTGAAGCCATTCCCCCTTGTCCTGTCACTCCATGCTCATAACAATCTCTCTCCATCTTTCTTGAAATAGACATTTTAATTTTGACCGACTTGCAGGTTTGTGAATAGTCACATACTGCTCCTCCTTTACTCATGCAGAGGTAGACAGTACTTGTATAAAATGGGAAGGCTATTTTTCATTACTGGTGAGCATTAGAGAACTCACTCCAGCTCTTGTCTTATTTGAATACTCAAGTGTTAATCCTTTTTGGAGTTTTTCAGCAGTGGGCAGTGTTATGTGACCTAAACACACCACAGATGTTTATTAAATTGATTTTACAGCACCCTGGACTCAGAGGGGATAGCTCCAAGTTACAGAATGCAAATGGAAGGATAGAAAGATCAAAGTTAAAAAATCCCTGTGTTGGATATTCAGTCCAAGAGGTTTTAGCATTGTTCTGGTCTTTGTCTTAGTATTTTTTGTATGGTGTTTTCTCCTCCTCTGTATTTTCCCCCCAGCCTTTTCTTCCCACACTCTGAATGTTCCTTGTTGTCTCTGCTCTGTTCTGACTTGCTACTCTGCATTACTTACCCATGGTTTGTTGTCTTGTGCCAGCCAGAAGAGTTTTCTTTCTTAAGCCAATGTCAGCCCTAGTTGCCACTTGTGCTGGTGAATCTGTCCTGACTTGCATGAGCCTATAACTACAATCTGAGAGAAATTAGTGCTTAGGTTCTTGTACCCCTACTCAGAGAGGATGAAATATGTGCATTGTCCTCCAGCTCTACAATTTACACTGCTCTGTCAGAACATGTACATTTTTTTTCTTTTCCAGAGATGTATAATTCCTTGTGATCTAGACATGGTCTTTGTGGCAGTGGACGCATACACATGTGACTCTGCCTGTCCACATACAGGCTTTTTTCTAAGAAGAGTGCCAGGTTTTAGGCTTTTCATTGACAGATAATATTTTTCCATGGATTTTTCTGTTTCCTTTCACTAGCAGTCTTAAGTGTTTTAAACATTATTGGAGGTTGTGTCTGGATTTTTTTTTCAGTATTAAAATTAAAATTTAGTTTAAGGTCAGTATATAGCTTGGAAAAATTTAAGCAGACAGTGTAAGTTGATAGCCTTTACTTAAAGGGATGGGGGAAGGAGAGGGAGGTAGAAATCGAGGCCATAGGAAGAGAGTGGTTAGATAAACTACACGGTATGTCTAAAAAATGATTTCTGTTGGTCTGATCCTAGGAGGTTTGGGTTGGAAAGGACCCCAAAGATCATCCAGTTCCCTTTCCAAGGACCAAATCCCAGACCAGTGTCACACGTGCTGTGTCATGGCTGTGCTTCCTCTCACTCCTGCTGCTCTGTTCCAGGTCTCCTACCTGGCCAGCATCGTTCGCTATGGGGAAACACCAGAGACTTCCTTCAATCAGTGGGCGTGGAGTTTGGTTTTGAGGCTGAAGCTGCACAGGAACGACCGCGGGGTGCAGCAGAGCGGGGTGGCTGTCCCCGTGTGCGACAGCGCGCTGGACACGGCCGAGTCGGTCACGCTGCACCCCCTGCTCAAGGCTGTGAAGGCAAACGTCCCCATTGGCTGCTACCTGGCACTGGCAATGACCACCCTGGGACACAGGTGAGGGCTTTTTGGGTGTTTACCTCAGCTGGATGGCCCCAGAGGCTGGGCAGCCTCCCTAATGCTGATCTGAGGGTTGTTAACAGCTTTGTGTCTGTTTGAAGAGTAAAGGGCTTGTGATGCAAGGGATCGAGCAGCTTGTCATCTCTCTTATGAGGAGGAGCTGAGCCTGGTCAGTCTGGAGAAGACCAAAAGGGAATCTCATTAATGCAGATAAACATCTCAGAGGCAGGTGTCCAGAGGATGGTGCTGGACTCTTTTCAGCAAGCAATGGCCACAACTAAAACACAAGCAGTTTCACCTCAACATGGGGAAGAACTTGTTTATGCTGAGGATAGCAGAGCCCTGGAACAGCTGCTCAGGGAGGTCATGGATTCTCCCTCTCTGGAGACATTCCAAACCCACCTGGACTCATTCCTTTGTCTCCTGCTCTGGGCGACCCTGCCTTGGAGGGATTTGGACTGGATAGACTCAAGGTCTTTTCCAATCCCAGCTTTCTGTGATTCTGTGATTGTAGTTTCACAGAATCCTAGAATCATTTACATTGGAAGATATCTCCAAGGTCATTAAGTCCAACCTGTGACCAATCCCCACCTTTTCACCCAATCCAGAGCACTGAGTGCCATGTCATTACTTGGACACCTCCAGGGATGGGGAGTCCAACAACTCCCTGGACAGCCTTTTCCATTGCTTAATAATAATTTTTGTGAAGAAATTATTCCTGAATTCTTTCAAACAACATGCTATTTCTTTTATTTTGCTAGTAGTACTTTTTTTGCCTTCTGCGCTTTGGAGTTCGGTCATAAGAAATAGTACTGAAACTGGGGGTTAACAATAGTTTCTCTGGACATGAGGAACTTTGAACCACACTTACTGAAAGGCTTGTTCTAGATGTAATTTCTTTTATCAGGGCAGCACTGCATTCAGAAAATAGTGAGGAGGAAAAACTCACTCACTCTGTGTATGGTAAATAAAAAGCATTATAAGAGCAGTGAACCTCTTAGCCATGACTGTGCTCCAGCAGTCTTTTCCAGTGCATTTAGTTGGTTTGTAGGTAAGGCTTTTGGATGTAATGAAATGTTCTTGTTTGATGTACACGGCCACACAAAATTTGATCAGTTCTCACCAGAATTGTTTTCCCCGAGTCTGTGATCCCTTTGGTTATATGCTGTGCTATTCAAGATTTTCACTAACTTGTTTTCTACCTATAATATTATGTTACTCTTTGAGGGAAAAATTATCTGGCCTTTCTTCTCCTTCCCCAAGGAAGGACAAGAATCATTGCTGCATAATCTTATCATTGCTTCATAATAAGCTTATGCCATAGATACTTTAAAGCACTGGAGTAGTTTGAGGCTGATATTAAGGTATTTTGGGTAGAGAGTGGAAATTTTTCTGTAACTTTGAGCATGAAATAGAAAACCAAAGAACCTCTTCAGTTTGTTCCCCTGCACCTTCTCTGTTTGACTTTTGGCTCTTTTCCCTGGAGAGGGAGGTAAATTGTCCAAGTTAGGCAAGAATAGTGAGTTTAAAGTGATAGAAATTTGATGAAGACTTGCATCTCTAGTGATTTTTGGAAGATGGGACACTGATCCCCAGAAGGGGATTTGTGAAGGAAGGGATACTTAGTAAATACTTGAGAGGGAAATGCTTGGCAAATCTATCAGCTATTGAATGACTCCTGTAGCTGAAGAAAAAAACTCTGTATTTAGCTATTTATATTTTCAAAGATAAAGTGTAAAAGTTATGTATGTATTTACATCTCAGTTAATAAAATCTAAATCAGCACCTTGTCTCCCTTTCTGCTAATACTGAATGTGGTTTTCTTAATTTGTTTTGTTTTGTTTTCTGACAGCATCGAGAAATTCTGTGCTGAAGGGATTCCTCTTTTGGGTGTACTAGTCCAGTCTAGACATCTGAGAACAGTAGTCCATGTGCTGGATAAAATTTTACCCTTGTTTTACTCTTGCCAGTATTACCTCCTGAAGAATGAACAGTAAGCATTATATGTTCATAATATGTTCATTTTTTAATTTTATACATTTGTTTACTTAATTTATTCATAGTTACAGTGAAAATTAGTAATAATCTTTTGGTTTAGACACCTGTCTTACCCAGAAAAATCCTGAGTAAGATTTGGGTGCTGGTGTAGACCAAGAACTGGTATTTAGTCCTGATGAGCTGCCTTGAATTACAGACTGGTGTGAAGTGTTCATACTGTGCCCAGTGTATGGCTGAACTGGAGCAATTAAATCTGCATTGTGGTTGTGAATCACAGGCTTTCTGTATGTGTCTCACTGGTGACGTTGAGCTGGTTTTAAATTCTCTAGAAGCAGGCTTTCTACTTAATATTCAGTAAGAGATATTTTAATTTCATTTGTTGACATCCCTAGGTTTTTATCTTATGTGGAACTGTTCCTTCATCTGGATAGTGGAGTCCCTCAAGGAGTGACCCAGCAGGTTACCCATAAAGTGACACAGCACTTAACAGGAGTGAACTATGGAGAAAATGTTAAGCTGCTCAGTAGTATGATACAGGTAAGAAGATTATTTAAAAAATAAAAGGGGGAGAGAGTGTTGAAAACCAAGCTTATTTGACTGAGTTAGTGTTAAAGGTTAGAAAGGCTACTGAACCTAGCAGTTCAGTCACAGAGTACCCTGCATCAAGCATTAGTAGTTTCGTTTGGTTTCTTGAAATGCTCCTGCTTAAACTTGCCTAAATCTGGCAGTGCATGTGACACTAGCAACAATATTTACCTTTCAGACTTCTTGGAAAATTCATTTTTCCATATCAGGTCAAAACTGTTTAAAAAAGGAAATGTAAAATGCAGCACTCCTTTCTTGTTTGTGTTATTTGAGGAATGCAGCAGAGATATTAATGTTTGCAGGTTCTGCTTTTTACCATTAATTTAGGGCCCTAGAATGGAAAAATGTTCTTGAGTTAGGGAGCAGTGGTGTTTTTTTAAATGCAGAGAGGTCAAAACCCAAGGCCCTCTAACATTAGAAAGGGATAGTGGAAACAGACCTACTCTGGGAAGGCCTTTTGCAGGAACAGCGCCCTGGACTTTGGAAATAGGTGCTGTTTATGCCTGCAGGTGTCCTGCTTAAGGCTTCTGTGTCTGTTTTTGCTGATTGCACAAGGTCCTCTGCTCTCCAGGCTGCAGAATCTGCAGTTTGGAGGCTGAAGATGACAAAGCTGTCCTTACTTGGGTATAGAGAGTGTTGCTGTAAATGATTTCATTTAAGGATAGCCCCACATCCTCAAGCAAGTCAAGCAGTCCTCCAGTAAATTCTAAAGCTTTACTCAAAGCTGCAATCTGTTGACCAGTTTTACCCTTTAATTTGTCAGACTCACATTTTTCTGAGTGACCATCCAAATGGAGTGGGGCCAGCTGCAGTCCTGGAGTTCTGGGTGCAGGTCCTCACCAGCCAGCAGCTGTGGCACAGGGACCGGGCCACGCTCTGCCTGCTGGATGACTTGTGCAAAGCTGCTTTTCAGTACAGCCAAGAGGACTGTGTGCAAAAGCTGCTTTACCAGCAGCACAAGGTAAATGAATCCCTGTGGTGTTTTGGTGTGGCTGTTGGGTAAATGGTCAGCTCATCTGTTGCACAGTTAGATTTTGATGTGAATGTATTTTCCTGAAGTGCAACAAGAGCGACTGTGAAGTCCTAGGGTGGTTTGGGTTGGGAGGGACCTTTACAGCCCATCCAGTTCCACTCTCCAGGGACGCCTTCCACTGTCCCAGGTTGCTCCAAGCCCTGTCCAAACTGTTCTTCAGCACTTCCAGGGATGAGGCAGCCATGGCTTCTCTGGACAGCCAGTCGTGATGATGAGTGATGATGAGGTTATCTGATTTTTTTCTGAGTTGATCAAGAAAATTTTTTTCTGAGTGGGTCAAGACTAATGAAATGTCTGATATTTTAATAATAATGATAACAATTACTACTAAAACCAGTTTGGAACACAGTTTTCATTCATATGAGTTCTGTTGTGGTTTGTCTTCTTTGCGTTTCAAATCTTTGATGGAGTGTTTAGGACAAAAATGGAGCTCCCTCTCTTGAAAAAAACCAAACACAGTTTTTGCAACAGGACTTTTTCGCTGAAGTAGAAAGTCCATGCAGGCATTTCAGTGGTGCCTGGCTGAGCTGAGGTCAGAAAGTAGCAACAGGAGATGGAAAGGGACCTGGGTAAAAATGGAGTGATCCACCTGTAGCTTCTAAATCGCCTACTCATAAAAAACCCCAAATGTTTTCTGTTTCTGTGCAGAATGCTTTGGGCTATCACTGTGACAAGGGTATGCTGTCTTCACTGGTCAGCTGGATCGTGGCAGGGAATGTCACACCATCCTTTGTGGAGGGCAGTGCCAACTCCTCTCAGGTGAGTGCCATGATGGTGTTTTGTGATGGAAAAAGCAGCATACTGGTCTAGGATTTGTTGTGGTTTTTTTTTTGTTTTGTTTTGGTTTTTTTTTGGATTTTTTTTGTTTTTTTTGTTTTGTTTTTTTTTTTTTTTTTTTTGTTTTTTTTGGTTTTTTTTTCTTTTGTTTTAGTTTTTTTCTGTTTTCTCTCTTGGTCACTTTTTCTTCCTGTCCCAGAGTCTTCTTGTGATAAAATCCCAGTTTAGCCTAAGAGAATGCTGTGGGTTTATTGCACTAAAAGGAACATGGATATTTTGCACAGGGAGAGTTTGTCTAATCTGCATTGAAGAATTCATATGATAGGATTTATTAGTTAAATTTTCTTCTAATCTACTATTGTCCATGATCTGTTTAACAAGACAAAATCTGTAAAGCCTGACTTTTCTTTCACATCAGTCTTTATCTGATAAATAGTTTGAATTTGAGTTACTTTCTCTCTGCTTAAGTAAGCTCCTTATTCAAGCAAAAAGTACCCCAAACAGAGATGTGTGGTGCAGGTGGAAGAGGGGAGATTTTATTTTACTGAGTTTGAGAAGGTTGTTTCCTCCAGAGCTCTCTAGGTGATTCTGTCAGTTGTGTCTGCTTTTCCCCTTCTTTCCCAAAGTTATACAAAGGTGAAGTTTGAATTGAAGGATAAAGAGGTTTTGTTGTTGAGATATGATAGTGCCTTTTGTAACTCTGCAATGAGAATCCATCAAACACTTACTCCTCTTAAGAAATCATCAGGCTTCCTGATCCTGCCTCCTGCCATTTTGTTATCAATATTTTTGTCATTTCTGTGTCGTCCAGGTCTGGTTTGCATGGACAGTGTTAAATATGGAATCAATATTTGAAGAAGATTCACAGCTTCGCAGAGTTGTGGAGGGGGAGCTGGTTATCAATGCTTTAACTCCTGATCAAGCTTTGAAGGTGAGAGAACTTTTCAATCTCTTTTCATTAAAATTAGAGAGAACTGCTGGAGAAAAGTGTTCCCTTGTATAATTTAGTTTTTCTCTTATGTACTACTTCCATACCAGGATAAATGTATAAATAATGCTTTACTTGGCTGTGCAGGAGAAAATATACTGCAGGGAAATTTTCATTGACATTTTGAGTGTATTTGAGTTCTTTTACATTTAAAAGCTACAATGGAAACACCTGATTATATCAATATTTACAGAAAGCTAATTTGTGCTTTTGCATAATTTTCTGGGTTATCTAAATGTCTCACAACCTTCAGTGGATTTGTTCTATACCCCTGATATGGAGAGTGCTTATTTTTCAGGTGGGAAAATGTGTCTGTATTTCAAACAGATGATTTCTCAGATGACCTGAATTGTGCAGAAGACTGGCCTTTACTTTTCTCTGTTTTCTGAACTATTTTCCAAGGCTTTCAAAACTATTTAGCTCTCTCCTTTAACAAGGCACTTAATGAGCTACTTCAAGCTACATTGCTGCCTTTTCCAGCTTCTTTGCCCAAATTCAGTTAGAAATTCTGGAGTGAAGCAGGTGGAAAGCTGTCCAATCTCAAAGTGCAACTTTTGGTCTATCCTTTGTCTCAGCTGTTTCATTGTGTTTCAGTAAAGGAGGTGGCTCTGTGAAAATAGGTTTGCTTGGCTGGTATCAAGTACATGTTTTACATCCTTGGAGCTGGTCTGGAGGGCATTTGTTCTTTGGCTTGCATGTCTTGATTTAGCTGGAAAACAAAAAGAGTGTGGGCAGTGTGTGGAAAAGAAGTTTGGTGTAGGGGATGAGGAAGTGCCAGGGTCTGCTCCCAGTCTTGGGAACTCAGAAAAGCCTCCCATTCCCCTGCTTCAGGCACAGTCCAGGGGAGCTTGGAGTGGGACTGTTTAGTGATTTTGTGGGTCTGTGGTGTTGCTAAGATGGGATGTTGCCACACATAGTTTGCTTTGTTTTTGTTCTGCTTTTGCTTCTGTGTTCTCTCTTCACATTAGTTATACTGTGCATTTAGAATTTTCACTAGAGCTGTATTAAATGTAATCTGGAAAAAGCTGAAAGTAGCATGCTGGAGGTCTAAACAGGGACATCTACTTCTGTGAGGAAGAGCAGTAATTAACTGTAATTAACACCAGGGCCCATATGCTTGCCTTGTGTCAGAGCCATCACGCTGGGGGTTTGTAAGCATCAGAGATGTAGGTCTGCTCTCCAGCATAACTGTGAGATGGGCAGCTCATCCTTCAAGGCTTGTAACAGATGTGTGACTGCTTCCAGAGTCTTCTCCTCTGTAATTACCAAGTGTTCACAGTGTGTTAATCTGCTCAGTTAACCTGTGACAGCCTGTTACAGCACCACACTTGTGTGGAAATGTTGTTTCTGCAGAAAGCCCAGACCCAGCTGAAGCTGCCCATCGTCCCTTCCCTCCAGAGGCTCATGATTTACCGCTGGGCTCACCAGGCCCTTGCTACCCCTGCAGATCACCCTCTCATGCCACTGGTCTGGCAGAAATTCTTCCTCCTGTACCTTCACCGACCAGGACCACAGTATGGGTGAGTCTGATCTGCTCCAGCAGATTAGCAAGAACTAATTAAGTGCACAGTGCGTTACACTGACTGCTCCCACAAGCAGTGGGTACCAGTAACTTCTCTGATGAGCCAATTTGTCTGCAGGGATACCGATTTGACATTTGCAACAAGACTTAGTTATGCTTTTTTGTTCATTTTTAGATTACCTGTAGATGGCTGTATTGGAAGACGCTTTTTTCAGAGTGCAGCTCATGTTAACTTGCTAAATGAGATGAAGCAACGGCTGACAGAGGTGGCAGACTTCCACCACGCTGCCAGTAAAGCACTGAGAGTGGAGAGTCCTGAGGGCAGTGACAGGTCACCAGAGAAGGCCAGCTGCTCAGCTGATTACCTGACTTCACCTGAGCTGCATAAGGAACTTGTCAGGTAAAAAAAAAAACACTTGCCCAGTTCCACGTTAATCAGTACAACTGCCTGAGTAACTGCTACAGCACAGTCGTGGCTGTGTGAGGAATGAAAGGATGTGACCTTAGATGTACTGCAGGCACTAACTAAAAGCATAAAATCATAGAACATTCAGATTGGAAAAAGCCTTTCAAGATCATCAAGTCCAGCACTTAACCCAGCTCTGTCAAGCACTAATCCATGTCCCCAAGTGCATAGTTGGGCTCAAATCCATTTCTCTGCATGACTTGTTTCATTTGAGAGGGGGTGATTTTACTACTAAAAATAAAACACTGTTGATAGGTTTGTCACTCAATAGTTGATAGGTCTATCACACTTAGTTTAGGGGAAGAGTTTTGCTTTTTAATAAATGGTAGCCCCAGGCTGGCAAAATATTTATTATTTAGGCATATCTGCCACTCATATGTACATCACTAGCTATAAATGTAAATGGCTACTTAGTGTGTATATGTTTGTCACAGACCAGGGCCTGAGTTTATGTCTGAGTAAGATTAATTCATCAGATAATTTACTGTTGTCTTCAGCACATGGTTCAAGCAGTTTGCTTGGTTACCAACCTAAAGGTTAGCTCTGCCAAGTGTGTTCTGTGCCACCTGAAAAATGGTAAATCTGCTTACCAAAACCTCACTGCAGGACTTGCTTTTTGTCTTGGAGTAGGCTAAGGAGGGAGACACAGTCACTCACTGCTACTCTGGTGAATTCCCACTTTTGTGAGGGATAGTAGCTCCTGAGAGATATCTATACCTTATGTACACTAAACCTGAGGAAGTATGTGAATATTGCTAGGAAATAGTTGAAAGGATTGTTTGAAGTATTTGAAAAGAGTCCCTTGTTAAGGGGCTGTGGACGTGTGAAATCTGAGCTTCTGCTCAGTGCTCCCCTCAGCAGTCAGTAGATGCTGTACAAACAAACAAGGGAGATCATAAATCCAGTTGATTGTCTGTGAAAAATAATCCAGAGATGGTCACAGGGTGAACTTGATTAATATTTTCAGTCTTTGATTTCAAATAAGTTTCCTGCTCCAGCAGAAAACCAGAGTACTCTACACCCAAATAAATCTTATACTCAGGAAGTTTAATGACCTGTCTAGTTTCCTAGACAGGAGGGAAATTATTGGTAGGGTTTATAGGGGCTGATTCTTGGAGTTGGTCTACTTCCATTTTTTCACCAGTGACACTGATGAAGGAAGCAGGAGTTTGCTAGTGATATTTAATACCACAGTGTGAAGATTTAATGGCATTCTAGTGCTTCCTTGTCAGGCAGGCTTGGATGGTGTGACTGTGAAAATGATAGCAGTTGGTGGAATGATGTCAGCTGAAAAAATGGTGTATTTATGTTAAAGTTTTAACAAAGGAGGAAATGAGAATGAACTAGTCATGAATGAAACTCTGAAAAGAAATTAAAAGACATGACTTAACTCAGGCATGGCTTTTTGGAGCAGGCACTGCAGAGAGGTTCTGGGGTGAGAAGCCAAACTTGCTCATGTGTACTCTGTTTATTCCGTTGGTCTTCTGAATGGGATTGTGGTGATACTTGCTGACATAAGAGACTATTCCAGTCCTGGGTCTTATGCTAGTTTGCATAAATGTTTTGCTTTTCAGAATTTGTCCTCTTACTCTTTGTTGCTGCCCTTCATATTTTTCTGAGTACCTCCTTTCCACTGTGGGTCTTTAACTTGGCAGTAAATGAGTGAAAATGCACCTGAAATAGCTTTTTTTAACCATGCCACCTTGTAGCATTATTTGTTACCTTATTTCTAACCTTCGAACAATCAAATTCACACTGATATTTTTTTCCTTATTTTCTTTTTCTCCCCTCAGGCTTTGTAATGTTTTAATTTTGTGGTTGGAAGAAGAGAGTTTCCAGAAAGGAGATACATACATTCCCTCTTTACCAAAGCAGTATGATGCACATAGACTTGCTAAAGTCATGCAGAATCAACAGGTGGGTTGCTAATGACACTGAAAATCTGAAATCTAAAGTCCACTTGCTAAAATGAGTCTTTGAACTCAGTGAGAGAGTTGTGTTACTGGTCGTCAATACACATACCATATGTATGATACCTTGGTGACTCTAACCTTTTTCCTAAAATCCTGTGCTATCCCAAACTGCCTTCCTTTATGCTTGAAGGAGAACTCAGATGTAGATTCCTTGCATATCTGTTATTTCTTGAAACACAATCCTTTTTCTGTACTGCTCTGTGATTCTTTTTATGTTTTAAGTTAGTATTAGAAGATTAAGTTGCAGCTTTAAATAATTAAAGACTGGAAGCCAAAACCTGCGTGTATTGGTAGTCTGTAAAATGTCAGGTTCAAATATAAGTTAGTGAGTGTGTATTATTGTATTCTTCTATTATTCTGTTCTTCAAGCCTAAGGACTTATTTTGGGAGAGCATTTCCTTTGCTTGCTTTGTTTTCACTCCTTCAGTGTATGTGACTACTGGAAATGCAGCCTGTTTTAGTCTGGCTGCAGTTAGTCATACCATGATGTTTTAGGCTATCTTGGTCTCTTGTATTACCTTTTAGGAGCAGATTTTTAATAATCTGTCTTTCCCTTTGTCTCTTATGTGTTAGAAATGATACCATGTGCCACGTTTCATCTCTGTCACAAATGCTTTTCAGTAGATATCTATATATGTAATATATATGTATTTGTAATAAAAATAGTTCTGTGTTTTTCTTCAGTTCAGTTTTTTTGCCCTTAATAATAAATTTCCTGTGACTTAAAACTGCAGGGTATATATTTTATGTAGTTACTTTAGCGTCACAGCTACTAGGATGGGTGGACAGCACATAGTGCTGACCAAAATGGGGAATGATAATTTAATTCTTTTAATTCTTTTGTGCTCCAGGATCTGTGGATGGAATATGTCAATGTGGAACTCATACACCATGAGTTTCAGGAAGCTCTGAACCTTTGGCTGCAGGTTCAGCTTGAATCACATCCAGCCTGTACTTCTGCAGGGGAAACAGATTTCACCAACCCTTTGTCAGGTAAGAGATGAAAATACTGTTAAGGGAACTGTGCCTTAAAGAATTACTGGGATGTCAAAGCCCTGGTTTCTTTAGGAGCTTGATGATGCCTGTCAATAAGGGTACTAATATGGTTTGTTTTCTGTGGGTACAATATTTTCCATAAAGTTGTCATGGTTTTCTCACTAAGATTTTCATGTGAGAGGCTGACATTGATGCTTTTTGGCTTCAAGTTTGCCATGTCACAGAGCAGAGCTAAGGCATCATGGGTGAGCTCCCCAAAAGTTCCTCTGCACAGAGTGTGTTCCAGACATTTTCCCAGAATTTAGAGAGATACAGGTGAAAACCATCTGTACTTGAAAACACATTGTTTCTGGGTTTTTTTTTAGTTTAGTTTAGTTAAGTTAATTTGTTTTTTGTGTTGTTTTTCCCTGGAATTTTGGCATAGTGAAAGGGTTGTTCTAGCACAACCTATCTAGTTCTAGCACCCCTATCTAGTGGGTGATAGTCATAGCTGGTACATTAAGGACGTGGAGAGATTGGATTTGGGGCTGATCCAAAGAAGAGGAAGGAGTGAGGGAATAGAAGGGAACTGGAATAGTTTCATAACTGTTTGGACAAAGAAACTGAATGGAAATCAGCAGGAGGGGTGGGCTGACCCAGATAGAGGCTGTGCTCTGAGAAGGAATTGATGCTGACAAGACTATAGGTGAGGATCAGTTTAGGGAAAGAAAGATGAGTTTTGCTTAGAATTTTGTCTGGGTATGTGTGTCAGATGAGTGAAATAAATAGAGTGACAGGAAAACTGGAAGTTAGGAGTATTTGGGGAAAACACGGAAACCAGTTGGTCTTTTGATCCTAATCTATGTGTGATGGAAGAGCTGGTCATGAAAATTAGCTGTGTGAAATAAAGTTTGACAGAAATGAGAATATTATTTGAGTGATTTTTTTTAAAAGGGAGAAACCTGAGAAATATTTGCCTGCAGTTAAAAATGCTTCATGCAAAAAAACCTAATGTTTTTGTTCAGTTTCTCCTAAACTCTTATTTACAAAACTTGCTTTTGCTTTTTAAAATTTTTTTTTGTAGCCAAAGTGAGGATCATGAATAATTTGAAGAAGCTGGATACTCCCAAGCCCCCTCTGCCTCTGCAGATGATGAAAGCTCCTGTGCCAGTGATTTCCTCTGCCACTCTGGTGAGCCAGAAAGACGCAATCCAGCTCATGCGCAGGGACCTGAACATCTTGCAGCAGCACGCCAAGTGAGTCGTGTCTGTGCTCCTTGTGCCTCACCAGTGTGTCCAGCAGTGCCTTAAAATTACTGTGGAGTCCATCAGGGCCTTAAAGTTATTGTGGAGTCCATCAGGGCCTTAAAGTTATTGTGGAGTCCATCAGGGCCTTAAAGTTATTGTGGAGTCACAGAATGGCCTGGGTTGGGAGGCACCTTAAAGCTGACCCCATCTTACCCCTGCCATGTGCAGGGACACCTTCTACTATCCCAGATTGCTCCAGCCCTGTCCAGCCTGGCCTTGGACACTGCCAGGGATCCAGGGGCAGACACAGCTGGGCAAACTGTGCCCAGGATCTCAGGGATCCAGCTGGGCACCCTGTGCCAGGGCCTTCCCATCTTCACAGGAACAGTTTCTTCCTAAAAAAGCCTCATTTAATGGTGTTAGCACAAGACTGTCAGTACTTGACTTCTCCTTCTTGTCCCATTTGTTTCCTCTTTCTTCTGGTTATTATTCTACTGTTTCCTCTATTATTATTCTGTTTCCTCTATCAGGTTATTATTCTACTTCTTCAACCGACATAAGAGTGCACAAGTCTTACCTAATGACTGAGATTACATCAGATGGCATCTAATTTACTTTCTCATTTGGCATATTTCCTGATCTAAAGCCTCCTTTTAGGCTAGATTTGTTGACAATGAGTTATTTAACCCTTTTGCACTAAGATAGTTGCAGTATGAAGCACCCAGGAGAGAAATCTGATTTCTGGTTCTGGTAGCTTTTTTAATGAAAGAGACTTTCTCTTTTTAATATTCCAACTCAGATAATCCAGCTGAATTGTTTTCAAGCACAACTGCTCAATCTATAGCTGTTCTTACCTATTGTAGTAATTTAATAACAATATTATGAACCAGAGCAAAAGCTACTAAGCCCAGGAGAGGTTGTGTCTAAATAGTTACACTATCAATTTTAGGTGGGTTTTCTTTTTTCTGTTTTCTGGTGGGGTTTTGTTTTTGTTTTGTTTTTGTTTTGGTCTGGTGGAAAATTGCATTTCCTGTAGAGATTATTCTGTTCAGTTTCCTTCCAGGTTGTCATATCAAGCAATTCAAAAGAACTCACACATACTTGAGTAGTTTTGTTCTTATGAACCTGTTTTGTTTTTTTACTTTGAAGTGGTATTACTTTGAAGTTTTAGCTCAATTTCATTTAATAACCTTTTATGTTTTCCAGGAAAGTGTCATGAGTCTTTGTACAGCACATTAAATTGAAGTCTCCTCTCTTAAAAATTTCTCAGCCTTGCTGTTTTCAGGAAAGATTTTGGTAATTTTATTAATAAATGCCTTTCAGAACTGCAGCTCTCTGGGAGTCTCAGCATGTTGCTCTGAACAGTGAGATCCTGGACACGGTGCCTAAGCTTTATGTCAACAGGGAGGAGCAGATCACCCTCCACCTGGAGTGCCGGGGAACTTCAAATAAAGGCTGCCAGGGAGCAGCTCAGCTCACCATCCAGGTCAGAGGAGTGGCATCACCTCTGTTTTGGGGCTGGTGAACATAGGGGATGAATGTGAAATGGCTGAATTGTTATAAAAGTGGTAGCATTTGACTGAATAAATCCGCACACCTATTAGTGAGCTGAAACACTTCATGTGCAATGCTCAAAAGGAGAAGCAGATCAACAGCTGAAGAATAAGTTGTTGCATAATTTGTTTTGCTCGTGGTATCCATTATAAACTGCTTCCCAGTGTGTGGATGTGGGAATTTGCTTGCTGATAGGAATAGAAGCATGAAAATGTTTATGGAAATACTCCCATGTTGCTTAGTAAATTAATATTTTGATCGCCTCTAAGTTTCAGTCCCTGTGGATTAAAAGCCTTGGATAAAGGATATGAATTCTATTAGTGTGTGTGATAATTAATTAGGAACATGACCAAGGATGTGTGCTTGGGCACGATGTACTAAATCTGATGAAAGCTCTCAGGGGGAGCGCCATCCAAATTCAGAGTTCTCTGACTGGACTCTGCTGTGTTTTTGGAAATAACTGCAACATGGAAGAGTTCTGGCAAAACCATGTTCATTCTGCAATGAATGTGTGTCTTTTTGTCATTTAGTTTGAAGGGAAGCACAAAAATGAAGCAGTGAGCCAGCAGCTTCATGCTTTGCGTAAAGAAGTGAGACAGCTGCAGGCAGAAGCCATGAAGCCACCTTCCCTGGGTGTTGTGGAAGCAGCTGTACACGTGGAGAATTTCATAACGTAGGTTGTTCAGATGCTGCTCTGGGTAGGCGTGTTTGTGATTCCATTTTGGTGTGTTAGAATTAAAATGTGGAACCTGTTTGTGTGTTTTTCCTCATGCTCATCAGTTTGGGCCAGCAACAGAGCTGGAATCCTGAGACCTCTGTTTTTGTGACACAGTAATTCTTGTTATCAGAGGGTCACTCAGGTTCAGCAGGGCACGCAGTATTGTGTTGTACTTCTGTTTAATGTTTTCTACTTCTTTTTATTGTTCTCTGCATTATAATAACCCTCCTAATCCTAAAAAAGGACACGGAGTGATGACAAGGATGCTGTGCTAAACTTTAGGAAGTGGCAAACTTGTACCACAGCTGTCTCAGCCATAGGCTAAATTACATGATGTAAATATGACTCTCTATGGATTTTTCCTCATTATAGTGCGAGCCATAAATCTTTGACAGAGTGCTGTAATTTGAAGTAGTTTTTAAATAGGTGAAAGAAAATGGTGCAGTGAAAGCTAGCTAGATAATACCACTTTTTTGGGGGCGGGTTATGAATAAAATGGGGTTGTCCAAGGCCCTCTTCCTCACTTTTACAGTTTATCTCAGAGGTCCACTTTAGCAACTTTATCCTGAATCTTCCAGATTTCTGCTGGGATTCTCTTAGTGTAGCTGGTTTACTAGAGTGTAATGATTGTACAAGTAGAAGGATTTATGTACTATTTCTACTTTTTCATTCTTGATCATTAATCTGAAAAATTCTGTGGATGAGCTAGTTCTTGGGATTTACGTCTGTGGAATTGCATCTTCTTCACCTGTTTTAATTCAGATTTAGTGAAGACAGGAGTTTGGTCTTAATGAAACATTTACTTGTCAGTGCACAAGAAAAGATTGATTGTGTTTTAATTATTTGATTGTTGAGCCTGTGAAATAAAATGGGGTAGTTTTTCTTGCAATACAAAGGCAGTTGAGATGCCATCAGAATATGAGGAATACATGATTAAAGGGAGAAATAATCCATTGGAACTATGCTTTGGAAATCTTTTAGTGTTCGCTTTCTGACTCTGATTGTGGAGACTTTCTAAGGTTTGGAAGTATCCATTTCAGGCAGCAAAGTTATATGAGCTAAATCTGTGAATTTTCAGTCTGGATATGAGAAGGAGGGATACTCAGGGAGTATCATAAATACTCATCTCAAGGCTATATACTGGCAAGAAACCTTTCTTTATTGTCACAGGTTATTCTCCGTGGGTAAATTTAATTTGCCTTGTTAACTTAATTTTTTTAGGGCCCTGATAAATATCTACAAGGTGCAGCCTATGCCTGCAATCAAGAAAGTTGGAATTGGTTTGTTTTTTACATTGGTAGAATATGTGTGTGATGAAACTCAACGTAATCCGCCCACAAGACAGTTCTTCACGTCCTGCATTGAGATTCTGGGCCAAGTGAGTTTATTTCTTGAATATGGAAATATTTTCTAATTTTTTAAACTTGATTTTTGGTGTTTATTCTTTCCAGTTTCACTGCTGTTAGTGGGGGAGGTGGTCCTAAACATGTTCAGAAGCCTTAAAGTTAATTTCTGAGCTTCTATCCCATTTTGTTTTCAGCTAATTGTGTAATGAGTGCAGTCCTTAGGAGAGGTGAAGCTTATATTTAATCAAAATAAAAACTTGCTCTGAGGTGCCTCTGCTTAGTGTTAATAAATCGTCATTGTGTTAGTTAATTTAAATGCTGGAGTTTTGGGCAGGTAACTAAGGTTTGGATACTTTCAGTTCATAAAAGTGTGTTTCAGCATAGACTTTGCTTTTGCCTGTTGCTTTCTGGTTGATGCACATCTTGTCAGCCTCTGTATTCAGACACCTTTCTTCTAGAGCCTTGCAGTGTTCTCTGTGTAGTGAGTTATGTTAGAGGTTTGCTGGTAGAGAAGACAAGTGCTTGGTGGTTTGCTCTGTTTGTGCTCTGAGAAAATCATTAGCCTCTGCTTTGGGTCCAGATGCTTACTTTTATCTTAGATACAGCTTATTTCAGTGTGCAACTGTCCTTGAGCACCTCTAACAGCTGAAGTACTGCGAAGTTCTTCACAGCTGTAATTCTGTTAAATTTTTCCTATTATCAAGCAGGGCTGGTGAAATCAGGATTCATTTTCTTAAGCTATTCCATCAGAAAAAATAGTATTTCTGGGTATGATAACATATGTTATCACAAATACCAGTCTAAAGTGAGCTAGGAAGACATATTTGTTTTGTGTTATATCTTGTGGAATAACAGCATTTAGTTGATGTTAATCTTTTAATCTCAGTCTCTTGTTTTTGATAAAAACTTGCCTTTTTATAAAAGGACCAAAACTGTGGGTGTCTCAACAAGCTTAAGAGGTGTATTTGCCAGTTGACTGATATTTGGCTGTTATTTTTTCCACCATTCCCACTTTTCTCAGGTGTTCATCAGCGGGACCAAATCAGAGTGCAAGCGTCTGCTCCAGACCATCCTGCAGAATCGGAGGCTCTGTACTCTCCTTTCTCCTTACTTCACTCCTGTAGCCTCTCCCAGTGAATTTGTGACTTTATATGAAAAAGTCGTGTCCTTTCTGAGTGAGGATAACAGTGACGTTGTCTTCATGCTGCTGACAAAGGTGAAGTGTGGTGTGTGGGTGTTCTTTGCCTAAACACCATGTCCTTAAGCTAAAGAGGAAAGAGGTGCAAATCTGGTGCTTTAAAATAGCATTGGCAGGTTCTGTAGAGCTGTTGGTCATACTGAATGGTAAGTATTACATTTAAGCTCAAGAGGGGCTGGAGTCAAAAGCAAATAGCTTAAGTAGCCTTTTCTAGCCCAGATATCAGTTTGTGCTTCCCAGGGCTTACTGATGAAGTTAAAACCATCTCTTGATGACTTCTGCCTCGTATCTCTGCAAAGGTATTCATTACAATAGCCAGTGAATGCCAGATATCTAACAATCAAAACAAAATTCGGGACAGTGTCTGTATTTTCCAGCTCTGTTTGGCACCCATGTCCTTCCTGCCTGTCTTAAAACAGAGTTAAGGTAATAGCAAGATGTGATTTGCACATCTCCTGTTACTCAGGATACTGCCAGTGGAGAAATTAGTGTAACACTTGGCCTTTGATACTGCTCTAATTCTCCTCTTCAGTTACAGGGAGACAGCTGGGAGCAGTAGGCAGTCTGTCCTGGGCAGGACTCTGAGCTGTCTGTGGTGGCATGGCCAGTATTGTCCCTGCTGACCAAGGTCTGAGCAGGTGCTCAAGGACCTACAAAAGCTTTGCTCCTCTTCCTGAAAATGTGTGGACTGTAGGCATCAGTCCAGTTTAATGTTTGTGTGGAAACTCAGACTCATCTTCATGAACCTGAGCCCCTCAGCCAAGGGCTGTTCCATAGATCTTAGAGACTTCTGCAGTATGCTGAATCGCAGCCTTTGGAGAGTGAGGTTTGGACTTTGGGCTAGCAAGATGCAAATTCATGAGGTTTTTCTTAGATACATAAAAATGTCATGATTTAACTTCCCTGGTGACTTCTACCTCCTCCCAAAGGTGTTGTGTTTGTTGAATCTCCTGCTCACAAATGCTCCCTGTGCTCTGTCGTAGTTTGACCTCACGCAGTGGTTGAGCGTGGCCAAGCCACCTCTCTCGGAGCGCACCCAGCTCCTGGAGTCCATTCACTTGGCTCTCAATGCATGTGGCCTGGAACCTGAAGAAGATATTTTGATGCCATTTAATATCTTCTGCAAGCATTGGACTAGCCTTCTCCAGTATCAGTTCCCTGATCACTACAGTGATTTCTTAAGGTTGTTTGTGCAAAGTGAGTATCTGAGGTGATGCGTCCTAAGCCTTTATGCAGAACCCTTCTGGCTTAAAAATATGAACCCTGTGCAGTAGAGTTAAACTGCAGAATGAGTTACACTTCCTTAGGTTTCTGCCTTGGGTGTTTTTATGTGCCTTGCTATGTGATGTGGTTTTTTTAGACATATTGTAGCTCTTCTGTGGGTCAAGGCACACACATCAGTGACAACAGATTTTCAGCCCATGTAACAGGAGAAGGATGAAGTAGAGTCTTCTGTTAATGGAATCACCTATTAATGATGGTTGTGCCATGGTCTGTAATGCAGAACCCTTGTTTTTGATTACCCTTCAATGTGAGGTGGAGAGCTGGAATTATGAAGATGAGTAACTGATGCTGAAATCTGCTGAAAATGTCCTGGTTGACATTTGATGCCACCCATATTCTGATGTGCCCCTCAAATGAGAACAAAAGTGCTTCTCTTTGTCAAACCATACCTGCTGAGGGAGCAGCTGTCTCTTAGTGGGTGTTTGCAGCCAGGGGTGTACAAAGTGCCTTAGAAGCTGTCTAAGAAGAGAAACATGTAGATTCCAAAAGGAAATGTTGAGTTGATTACATTTGCAAACTAGAGATGATGTCTCACCCTTAAACTTGGAGCTTTTAAACTCCCACTTCACTTAATTTTTCATGAAGCAGGGAGCTCTAATTTCAACCTTTTTTGCCTTGTTTGGAGAAAGGGACCAACATCTTTCTGGTTTTCACAAATGCATTCCCTTCTTTCTCCTAAGGCTCATCAGAGCAGCTTCTAAGCCCTGACTGTTGGAAGGCATCACTTCAGGCTTTGGGGTGTGATTCAGCAGTGACTGAGCAGGGCAGTTTCAAGAAAAGTGATTCTGCTGAAGGTCCTGTGGCGAGGGACGCTGCAAAAACTCTGCTCTCCATAGAACAGGTGGGTGTCTCTTGGGTAGATTTATGTTTTTGAGGTGAAACAGATGCTCTCCAGTGACAGATAACACTGCTGTGCAGCCTTTCTACAGCTGATTCATAGTTTCCTTCTTTTTACAGGTCAGGGAGACAATACAATGGCTTTCTACATCCTTCTGCAAACTCCGACTGGCCTCTGTGGACTTCAGGACTTTTGGCCTGTTTTCAAAATGGACTCCTTATGTGGCTGCAGTGAACACATTCCTGGAGTATCTCATTAAACGACTGATTGACACTGAAGTTGCTAATTTAGCCCAAGAGCCTGTTGGCAGTAGCAGCATTTTAGCAGGTAATGTGTCTTAAAAGCAAATTGCTTAAGAACAGACACCTGATTGCTCTAATTCCCTCTGTTAAGGGCCATTTAAATATACAGCAAGATCTTGTTACTTTGCATTTGTGCAATAATGATATTATTAAAATCAGATGGGAAATGTTGCTGCTACTTCATGGCCACGTAGGACTTTATGCTTTATAATCTGAGAGGAAGCTTTTTTTAATATTTGAGCTTGCTTCAAAATTATTTTATGAGGCCATTGTAGCTTCTTAAGAAAAATAGAGTCTTGTGCACTGAGCAGAGGTCTGGAAGGAGACACTACTGAATTTCATCATGCATGATTTAGGTCTGGAAAAAGTCAGCTTTTACTTTTTTTAAAACTAATTTCAATTTAATTATTAATTAACACATTTTAATATATGTAGGTTTAAAGTGTGAATTGTTATTGTCCCCACAATCTCTGGTGTGTTATTAAGTGTATTAATAAAACATCTTAACAATGCAAAATGCTTATGATGGTTGTTAAAACAGCCCTATTGTTAACTTAAGCTATTATTAAGCATATTGTATTTTAAATTTTTATTTGACCAGAAAGAACTGATTGAATGGTTGGACTCAATGATCTTAGAGGTCTCTTCCAGTCTTGATTATTCTACAATTCTGTGAATGTTAGAATGAGAAACAGATATTATATGCACATTTAGAAAAGAGGAATATGTTCACTGTTTTTGATTTGAAGGAAAAAAGCAACTTTGTTTTGTTTCCTTTTAGCATTGCAGTCCTTGTACTCAGTCATTGCTGGACTCTTTAAGCCATGGATATTGGTCCTGGAGAAAGAAGATGCAAGGTATATATTGCATTTTAAAATTAAATGAATTTTTGCTAAAGTAGAGACTTCAGTCCTGTAAGAATGCCTTTCATTATTACCTGGTTTTTAATAATTTGTGACTGTCTTGACTTCCATTTAAATAGCTCTCACTTTGTCATTTCCTTAATAATTACAGATCTAACTCATGACCTACATCAATTTTTCCAAGGTTTAGATAGAATAATTATTTTAGATATGAGAAAGATCTTGTAATAATACGAGCAAGGCTTAATTATTTGAAGGGTTTCACTCAGTTTAAAAAACACTGAAACTTGAATTTTGGATTCTTGTTTTTTTAGCTTCCATAATATCTATAATACTTGTTTAAAAGAAAACAAAAAAGCCAAACAAATACAACCCCAAATGCCAGTGGTATATATAAATGAATGCTGTGATGGTCTATTGCCTTATATACCTCTATCTTCATGTGAAAAGTTGCTTATGCTACTACGCATTCAAATTTTGCTTTCTTTCAAAATTAAAAGCTTTTGGAGTTGTGAGTGCAGCTTCAGCACTGAAGTTAAAAGCTTGTTTTGCAGCTCGTTAATAATGTTCTTGAGAAACTCTGTTGTTTCGACTCTGTTATGAAATGTCAAACAAGTAATTTCTGCTTACTCAGGGGGTCTTCCATGGGATAGTGAACTATGCAGCTCCTCTAAGGAAGAAGAGGAGAGTCCCAAAAAGCTGAAACTGGGAGGACTGCTGATACTGATAAGCAGTACTTCACTGCTTTAGAGTATTTAAATTGCAAACATTTATACTTACGTAACTGAACGCTGAAATTTGTCTTGTGCTTCTTTTCAGTAGCCAGCCCTGCTACCCTTGGCTGGAGAGTGACACTCCTGTAGCCTCCACTGTGGTCTGTCTGTTTGCAGATTCCATCAAGCTTTTGCATGAGAGCTTCAAAGGTGAGCATGAAATCCTAAGCCCCCCCACTTATTGATTTGGAGGAAAAAAGTAGAAAAGTTTAGCATGCATTTTTTTCTTTGAGTGTATTTTAGTGTAACTTACAAGTTTTTAGTCTTCAAAAGTAGACTTTCTTCTGCAATCAAGTTTTATCTGAATTTTTTTCTGTTGTTAATTCAGCCATTTTCTTTGATTCTAGAAAAGCTGTTGCCAAGCCACCATGGGGCTCTCTGGTTACACCTAATGCATTACTGTGAGTGTTGCACAGCCCCCAAAATGCCAGAGTTTATTCTCTATGCTTTCCACACCGAGTTCAAAAGGCTTCCGTGGAAGGAAATGCATCCAGACCAGATGCTTATGGAAGAGTTCTTTAAAGTGAGTTTGTGGCATCTGTTGAATTAAGTTCGTAGTCAGTGCTGCCCTTGAACATAGGTGGAGGACAGGAGACAATTCTGTTAGAAAGTAGGCTTCCAAAGTTAGTTTTTAGCATTCACAGCTGCTCAATTTGTGATGGATTTTTGTGAAGAAATGCTTTTGAGTCTTAGACGAAGTTGTGGGGAGCTGTAAAGCTCCCTCTTTGTTGATCTGCTGGAGTGTCTCATTTATTGCATATGTATTTAATGTTTTTAGTTAGATTATTTTGATATTGCCATGTTGTTCTCAATTCCAAGCTGTCTGGCACAAAGTAAAGCTGCAAGAGGGAGAACAAAATGATGGAGAAAAACCATTTGTCTCCTGACCTAAAATGCTGCTGTAGACTTACAGTTGGCTAAGGAACTGAAAAGTATAAAAGTACTTATGTCTTACAACATTTTATGCACATGTCTTTTTCCCTTTCTCCTTCCTAGATCGAAAGAGGCAGCCCCAAGAGTTGTTTCTTGTTCCTGGGTTATGTTTTATGTGAAGTAAACTGGGTCAGTGTCCTCTCTGATGCCTGGAATCCCAACCCTCACCCTCAGACTCACAGCATGATTGTCTGTTTGCTGTACATGATGGTGCTGCTGGCAAAGGAGGAACAGCTTATAGGCGAGGAGGTAATTTTTGTGATGGTTCATACCCATCTCTTAAAAGAAAAATAATCCTTTACTAGAAAGAACACAAGATGTTGTTACTAAATCCAGTTCATTTCTTCTGGAGGACTCTTCACAGGGTCTTGATCATCTTAAAAAGTCCCATTTCACATCTGTTAGCTTTCTTCCACTTGCAGAATCTTCTGCTCTCCATTTCCTCTCAGGCATTACAAGATGCTGCACCAAGATGTCACTGGCAGTCTTTGACCATCATTGTATTTCAGTTTAGGAAAATTACCAGTGTGCTTTGACCTGAATGTGTTTGCTTATCAGAAGCTTCTCAAGCTTCAGAAGATAGCTGTTTGCACACAGTGTGAGTCAGCCTCAGGAATTCCCTCCTTCCCTCCAGCAGTGTGTTGAACTGACCCACTCTCAGGAGGTTTTTGCCTCCCAGAGCGCTCCTGTGACACCTTGATCTAAATCTCAAACTTTGTCAACCCTGTGTTCCAGGGCATGAGCAACCTGAGGAGTACTTGTTGTACCAGTGTCACATTCCTGTAGAAGTAGTGTAATTTGGGTTGGTTCTGGATTGTCCCCATAATTTCAGTATTTGTTCATTCTAAAACCTGTAGAAACATAGAATAGGATATGGAATATCCTTAGCTGGAAGTAATCATCCAGTCCAGCTCCTGCCCTGCACAGACACCCAAACAATTCCACCCTGGGCATCCCTGGCAGTGCTGTCCAAGCACTCCTGGAGGTCTGGCAGGCTCAGGGCTGTTCCCATTCCCTGGGGAGCCTGGGCAGTGCCCAGCATGCTCTGGGGGAAAAACCTTTCCCTGATATTCAGTCTAAACTTCTAACAAAGTTCCATACCAGTTGGTGTTTCTCTGTGGGGGCTCTTTTTCACTGCAGATGTTTAAGAATAGATGGGAGCTGCTCATAGACAAGAGAGACTTTTACATCTGCTGACTTGCACTGCCTGTGTGAGCTGTGGGGCTGCTGTGCCGTTCAGGGTGGTATTTATGAGAATAACAACATGAGGAGTCCCCAGGTTGGTGGATGACTCACTAAATGGAAAATGAGGGACATAGTTTCTCCTGTGAACTTGCATTAATGTATTTTCAAAAAGAATATTTTAACGCCTCTTTTAAACATATACTGAAGTGACTTTAACTTGAAGGGTCTCCATTTATTTCTAGCTGTCTTTACATGTTTACATGTCAAATCTTAACATTTTTCACAGACTTTTGTTAGAGCTGCTGCAACAGTCTGAATACAGTTCTGCAAGTGCTGGAGATGAAGTACATGTGTTAGCTTACTGCTTGAATAAGGAATTGCTTTTCAGACAGACTCCCTAGGGTCATCTGTTTCTGTGGGTTTTCAGCTCCATCTCCTTCAAATTCTCTAAAGCCAGAGCTTCCTTCCAATATTGAGTACTGTGAGTATGAATTGAAAACTGCAAAGAAGGTGCAGCTTAAACTGATGTCTTTAAATCTGCAGGAATCTCCACTCATAAATCTTCTTGGACAGACCAGCTCCCTTCCTTGGCAGCTTGTGGGCATTTCATCCTATGAAAGCATCATCAGCTACTGCAACAGTCACTACCCTCCGTCTGTTATCCTTGCTAAGGATGCTGGAGCTGAACTGATTGTGAAGCTCCTGAAAATCTCAGCAGGCTTTGGAGCATCCTCAGATAGTCACATCCACCTTGTGAGTTGAACTAGTTTTGAAGCATCTCCTTGCTGTTCTTGGCTTTTGTGAAATTCTGCTTGTGTATAATACAGAATATGGAAAGAGTTCTAGGTGTGATCTTTCTTTTTTTTATTTTTTTGCCCCTAATTGATTTTAATTTTGTTTGACAGGATGCAACACTGAAGTGCCGAGTGTACATTCGCCAGGTGGTTCAGTTCCTCAGCACCTTAGAGCAAAGTGGAAAGATAACACTTGCAGTTTTGGAACAAGAAATGGCCAAGTTGCTAGATGATGTAGTCATCTTTAATCCCCCAGGTTTGTGTTGAGGAAATGGCAAATTACTTTAAAGCTGTCAAAATCCTTTATTCCATGGAGTGGATTGATGAACATCTGTGACGATTTAATTATTTGCATTACTGTCACGTCTCCCTTATGGGCAGCAGGGCATGGTGCTTTGGTGATGTATACATAGGTGGTATATTAGCACAAAGCAAAAATATAAATCTTGCCTTACAGAGCTGTCAAGAGTGACAGAACCAACATTAAAAACAGGAGTTAACTTTGTGAGTAAAACTGGCTGACATACAGGAGCTTGAGCGATTAATTTCTTTGTCATCTGCTGGTTTGGGATTTTTTCTAATTTTTATTTTATTTGTCATTTACCTCTTTTTTAAAGGGAAGAGTGGCACAAATTCATTCTCCTGGTCCTGAGGGATTAGGAGCAATGGGTACAAACTGAAAGTGGGGAAGATTGTAAGGTATTAGGAAGAAATTCTTACTGTGAGGGTGGTGATACACTGGCACAGGTTGCCCAGGGAAGTTGGGGATGCCTCAACCCTGGCAGTGCTCCAGGCCACATTGGGTAAGGCCTTGAGCAACCTGATCTAGTGGAAGTTTCCCTGCCTGTGGCAGGGGTGTTGGAACATAGATAGATGATATTTAAGGTCCCTTCCAACCCTTAATATTCTGTGATTCTGTGATTCAGAAACGGTTCCAAATTGTAAAACCAGCAAAACCAGTGTTGAAGTAGTAGAGGTATACTGATGTACCGCTATAGTGGTATAACTCGTCCAGACATCCAGGATTGTGTGGTGAGATCATCTAGGTCTCATTTCTAGTACTAGTACCATCTTGAGGTTCCTGTGTCAATCTGTGAGTTCAGGTGAAATCCGTGTCTCACTGTACTCCACAGAAATAGTTGTGAGGGGTCGTGTCTCTTCCTGCCCATGGGTGTGTAATGAGGAAGAGGCTTTTCCCAGTGGTGAAGCTGAATCTGGGTTCCAGTGTCTTTCCCTGAAAGGGCTCTCTGGTTCCTGCCTCACAGACATGGATCTGCAGACGCGTCACCTGGCCCTCAGCAGCCTGTTCACGGAGACGCTGATGATGCTGAACAACTCCAGCATCACCACGGCCGAGTCCCTGCGGGGCAGCCTGCGCAGGTGGATCGACAGCAGGGTGCAGGGGCTGCTGGCCATGCCCCTCCTCACAGCTGCCTGCCACAGCCTGGCCTCCGTGCGCCACATGGCCGAGACCACCGAGGCCTGCATCACTTCCTACTTCAGCAAAGGTAGGAGCCTGTGTCTGCCCCACAGCCCCTGGGCGCTCTAGGATTGTGGGAAATGGATTTGCAGAGGGTTCTCTCATACTGTGTGGGCCTTCTGTCAGGCCCACACTGTGCATCTGTATGCAGACTTGGAGATAAGAAATGGTGACTTAGAAATGCCATGGAATAGGACAGATGTTGTTGAGAGAGAAGTGGAGCTAGGAAAGTTTCAAAGGATGGCCTTGCAAATAAGACTAGGTTCTTTGGAGAAATAGAACTATGAAAGATGCATCATAGCAGAACCCACAAGGGATAATTTTAGATGATTGACTTTAAGGCATCTACAGCATGGTGTGGCAAAAAGTGAGAGGCCAAGAAACACAGTGTACTGTAATTAGGAAATGGGTAGCTTCTGATTGTGATGGCCTGAATTACAATATCTGTATTGTCTCACCCTTCACATGAGACTGAAAATGAAATAAAAGTTTTTAAAATGCCTCTCAGTTTCCCCATCTCTAGGTCAGGAAAGGGCTTAATCTGACATGGGATGCCACTGAGCATAAATTGTCTGGAATTATGGACTGGTTTGGCTTGGAAGGGTCATTAAAGATCACCTTGTTCCAGCCTCTCTGCCATGGGGAAATAGCTTCACAATGTCACAAGGGTAGATGGGGTATCAGAGAGAAATTCTTCCCTTTCAGGGTGGGGAGGCCCTGGCACAGGTGCCCAGAGCAGCTGTGGCTGCCCCTGGATCCCTGGAAGTGTCCAAGGCCAGGCTGGATGAGGCTTGGAGCAACCTGGGATAGTGGAGAGTGTCCCTTTCCATGGCAGGGGATTGTATAAGATGGTCTTCTATGTCCCTTCCAATCCAAACCATTCTGGGATTCTGTGGCTGTGGTTTGGGTCTTACAGCTGCCCTAATTGTGTGTTTTCTTAATATCCATACCCATCTCTGTGAAATCTGATTTGCTCTGTGTAGTGTTGCCATTTTTCCAGATAAAGTGGTTTTATAAAAAAATCACCCCAGGAGAACTGAAGACATTTTTCCCCTTCTCTAGTGTTCTGTAAGCTAATTTAAGAAAAAAACACTCTGGTTTGATAAAACTCTGAAAGTGTGGTGTGCATGATTTTCTTTTTTTTTTATCTTTTCTTCCTCTTTCTGTTTATGTAATCCTTGTGGAACTACAGTTTTATTTCTTTCACTGTGTGGAAGATTTCAGTACACCTGAGGGAAATACTTCTAATTCCATTGCTAAAATGTTCAAATTTTAGTCCTGGCTGAATGCTGGGAAAATATCTCACCTTGACCTCAAGGAGGTGCCCTACAATAATGGAATTTTCCTGTTCTCTCCATCAGAGTTGCATGACATGCTGATTACCTGAAAAACAGCTTAACCAACCCAGATTCTCTTAACTAGTAGTCCTGGATTTTAGGTTTTATCAAGTGCTGCTTTCTCACATGCTTTCTGTTCTTTCTTTCTTCTTTCTTCAAAGATTCCCCACACCACCAGGAGTTAGGCTGGGGCCCTGTACTTGCTTCCCTCCAAGTTCCTGAGCTAACCATGGAAGAATTCCTGCAGGAGTGCCTGTCTTTAGGAAGTTACTTGACCCTCTATGTCTACCTGCTGCAATGCCTGAACACTGACCAAACCCTTGCCAATGAAATGAAAATCCTGCTGACCATCAGCAAATGGCTGGAGCAAGTGTACCCCAGGTATGAAACTTGGAGATTCTGAATGTGCCTGGACTTTTGGATTATTATTATTGTTATTTAGATTAAAGTTTATTTAGGGTTATATTGCTGGTATAATTAGGTAGCCCTGGTTAATTAAGTTAATTTCAACAGAGTGCTGGATGAAATTGCCTGTCCTTCTATATCTAGTAATACAGAATCTGTCCACCTGCAGTGCCAACTGAAAGTAGTTGTGGTGGTTAAATGGAAGAAGGAATTTAATCTGCTAGGAAATTAGTGAGTTTCAGTCAAATGGGCATGGTTTCAATGACAGCCCGGATTTGTGCTCTGTTAAAATGACTCAAAGCAAACCCTGAATGATTCTGGGTTACACTTCCCAGCGTGTCCACAAGGTGGGATGAGTTATGTGCTGAATATTCAGTCTGGCACCCTGAGAGACCAGGTGTTGAAAGCTGCTGGATGGGGACTGTGCAGCAGCTCTGAACCAAACCTGAAGCCAGTGCATCTGATGGGATGCCCAGGGTTAGTGGCCTGTATTGCTGTAAAACATCTTAGATAACTGGATTCTGAGGGGAAAGGATGCATAGCTTTGGGGTAAAAATAAAAATATTTAGTGCATGTAACAACTGTAGTTAGAGTTGCTGCTGAAATTGCCAGGATTTAGCAAACCTGATTACTATTTTTCCATGTTAATGTTGATAATGTTCATATTTTCTGTAAAAGAACAATTTGGAAAAATGTATGTTCCCATTGTTTCTTGAAATTCAAAAAATACTTTCACTGTGGTAGGTACTGTAGTAATTTCGTTGCCAAGACAGCAAAGCCACCATATAAAGCAGATTAAACCTTGCTCTAAACATCAGATCTGAGACTGCCTCTGATGGGAAATGACTGGGAGGAGTAATGTGAGGATAGTCTGATGCAGGAAACTCGTGATGGTGCTTTATGTGGAAAATCTGAGGTTGTTAACTTAAACTGCCAACTGTTTGGGGAAAGATTAAAAATAGCATAGGGGGAACTTCACTTTGGGCTCTACTCAACAAAAAGCTTCAATGTTTCCTTTTCTCGGATCATATTAAACATCTGAGTTGTTGTGGTAACAACAACCAGTGCTTCCTAAAGTGTTTTATTGATGAGTAAAGAAAAGAACAAACGAGTAGAGATACAGCTTCATTCCTTTTGTGCCAAGTCTTAGGCAAGTTTAAATCCACCTATGACTCCAGTATCATTTATTTCCAGTTGTAAAGCTTAAAAGGAAGCACTGTTCTTTGTCCAGTTACAGGCCCTTAAAACCTGCTAGCTGGTGGATTAAATCCATAACAGTAGCAGTCACAGCAGTATAATAACTGGTGGGGTAGTATAGTTATGCTATCCTCATGTGATAAAATTAGCTGTTATTAGTTAACAAGCTGAATTTTTCATGGACCTAATGGGGAGGGGAATAAACTTCTTAACCTATGCTCTGACTCTTGAATTTTTATTTTCTCTTATGTTTTTTCTTTAAATTTTACCTAAAGCTCAGCAAAGGAAGAGGCAAAGCTGTTTCTCTGGTGGCATAAAGCCATGCAGTTATCCTTGGTGCAGCTGGAGCAAGATGACCCTGTTCTGATTGAATCTGTCATCCGGACCCTGCTGTCCATCCAGGCCCGGCAGAGCCAGCTGGCTGAAGAGAGACTCACTTCTGGAATACTTGGTGCTATTGGGTTGGGCAGGAGGTCTCCTTTGTCACCCAGGTGAGGGCTGGAGCTCTGGTGAATTAACTGGTTTGAGTCATGGTATTTAAAAAGCTGCAGTCTGGGTCCAGCATGCCCAGTCTGGCTCCAGCGCAGTGTTAAAGGGTGATCAGAATCCCCCAGATCTATGATGTTCTTTGGGTCTGTCACAGAAACAACACAGTGAATGTGTTAATCATCTTAAGAAGCAAGTATGAACTTCTGCAAAGGTTGTGGTGAAAAAGGAAAGAAATGCAGTTCTGCATCTGACTTAATGTCCCCCTCAAGCAATGTTTGCAGGCAGACTGTGTGTTAGAGGAAGGTGCTTCCACCTGGTCTATAGAAAACTAATTCAGTTGACTTCCCAAGATTTTGTATAAAAACAGACACATTGGAATTTCTGTCCTGACCTTGAGGCATTGGAAATATTAAGTGATGCACAAAGGAGCATTGTGATTCACTCTACCTTCTAAACAGAGACACCAAGTTTGATTGTTAGCTGTCAAAATCAAATTCACTCTGGAAAGAATACTGAGGAAAAAACCCATAAATGTTTGTGGAACAGCAATTGAACCCTGCACCTAAACGTAACTTCATGTTTTTAAAGACCTTCTGGGATGCATTGCTGTTCAAATTACCCTGAATTCTTGGTGTCATTCAACTCATCCCTTGATTTGGGTGATAGTAATGTTTTACATTCTGTCGCCTGAGGAGTATTTCCTCTAGGCTTGAAACAGATGCAGTATTTCCTATAAAGGTATTACATTATCTTCTAGTATGTGTTGTTTCCTATTGTATGTATACCCAGAGAAGCTGGGATCCCTTTCCACCCCTGTAAGTGTACAAGGCCAGGTTGGATGGGGCTTGGAGCAGGCTGGTCCTGTGGAAGGTGTCCCTGGCATGGCAGGGGGTGGAACAAGATGAGCTTTAAGGTCCCTTCCAACCCAAACCATTCAAAAGATTCTGTGATACTGAAGTGGTTTCTGATGCATTGGAATAGCTCCTCTCAAGCTTTTACTTTGTTCCTCATACAAGAGGTGCCTCGTGGGTAGCTCTTACAAATTGTCTGCTGTTGAGACGTGCAGATCTGGTGTCACCCTGCCCCTCGGTGCTCTCCTGCGCAGGTTCCGGGTGGTTGCCCGCAGTTTGTCCGCCTTCCTCCTGGTGCAGATCCCTGCGGAGAGCCAGGTGCGCCTCAAGGCCGGCTCGGAGCCCAGGCTGTCTCAGAAGGCTCAGCAGGTGAGGTGTGCCCATCTCTGGCTGCTTGACATGCCCTCTCTGTGTGCTTGCTTAGCTTTTGGGGTGAACTTTGTGAGAGTCATTGCAAGTATTTCTTCGAGATAAATCCTGCTGTCATCTTGTTGGTAAACTTTGGCAGCAGGACTGTGTGTTTGACTCCGTCCTAAAGGTGATCCTGGGTAAAACTTCATACAGTGTTCTGTGTTAATATGAAGAATTCATTCTTTTTCAAAAATTCATTTTTGAATCTTACACATTTAAAAGGAGCAGATGAACTTACATCTGTAAAGCCTGACTCAGAAAGTTTGGAGCGTAGCAGATAAAATGAATTTAAAACAAACAGGAAAAAACAGTGCTGCTGTGGTTTGCACTGCTTTTCAGTGATAAAGCAGGGCTACACTCACGCTGACATTTGTTTATGTGAGGTCAGGGCTTAAAAGGCCTGTGACAAATAAACATTCCCCCTTTAGCATGTGCACTGATCACGGTGTTCTTTCAGTAAGCGCTTGAGAAGAGGAGGGAGGAGTTGGTTAGAAACCAAAGTAAAGTAGCTTGGTACAGCTTGTTTCTCTAAGAAAAGAACAAAACTTGTTCAGAAATATTTTCTACATTTGCCCTTGCTAGTCCTGCCAACAGACTTCTCAACATACGATTTTTAACTTGACAGTTAATATCTAACTTTAATACTATTAATGGGAGCAAAACAATACTTTAATGAAGGTCAGTATATTCATAAGAACAACCTAAAGTGAAGATTTAAGTGTCTTGCAGCTTGTGGTTTGACATAATTTCTGTGAAACCATGTCTTGAGTTCATGAAGTAGATATTTGACAATATTTGGGTTACAGAATCCTAGGAAGCAATAATAGGGCAGTTTTTGTGTTGATCTTGGGGAGAGAACAGCTTGAAAAATACAAGTTGACTTGAAACACTGTTATGAGGTGGCAGTTAGCAACTGTTTTGTTCTGAGTACTCTGTTTTCTGTAGTAGGTGAGGATTCTTTAGGGGAATTGTGCAGATGGTATTGTGTTATGGACCAAAATACACAAAACTAACAGAATTTTCCCTTTTCCCCGCAGGCACTGAGTGCTCTTGAAGCCATGTCATCCAACAAACAATACATGGATTACCAAGAGCAGCTCTCCCAGGCCTGTCTGTTCATCAAGCACCCTGAGCACTGCCTTCAGGATGGCAATAACCTCCTGTCCCTCCTGGTGAACACACTGTACCCAGAAGTGCATTTTTTGGACAGCATTCGGTAGCGGCGCCGGGTGGGCAGCGGGGCCGGTGGTGGCTCTGGTTTACAAACAGTGTCCTTATTGCACAAATGATTTTTACCTTCAGAGTTCCACTTTAATTAAGTCAGACCTGCGAATAAGAACAACTGCACACTGTCAAGTTTTCTCCACTTCGAGGTTTTCTTGCTTTCCGTTTGATTTTTAGGCCTGTGGAATTGCTTAATGGTTTGCATTTTGGGGGTCTTGTTTTGGTTTTTTTTTGGTTGGGGTTTTTTTTTTTTTTTTTTTTGACTGAAAGCACTTGAATATCTTCTGTGTGTGGTGCCCTTTGGACAGAAGGGTGCCTGGGGATAGGTGTACAAATCACTAGTCAGCACAGCTCGTCCTGTAGTGTCTGAAGTTTTTGCTTGGTGCCTTTTTTAATTTTCCAGTGTGTCATCATTCAGACCAGTTCAAAAGTGAGTGGAGGATTGTGTGTAAAAAAGGTTTGACTTTCTTAACCAGGGTACCTCTGAGTCTTACCTGATGAGTGTGTGTCTAGTGATTTTTGTGAAATCCCTGTATTTGAAAGGATGGTATTTTAAATCTTGACTTTTTTGCTATCCCACAGAAATCCGTAGTTTAGAGGCATGCCTACAATCTTTACCCACTTCTGTAAATACCAACACAAATGGGAACTAAGAACATTGTTTTTTCCTGTTTTCTAAATATAATGTGTCTGCATCTATATTGCTTGGTTAAATGCAAGTAACTTCTAGCCAAGTTCAAGGGGATTTAAATCCAGAGACATATTTTCTGGATCTCCAGTGTCTGAGAGGGGAACAGTCAGTTACGATCATGTTAAATAGGATTCCTTAATTCCTAAGTGTGGTTGTTTAGGAAATGTTTAACAACCACCACTTAAGCTTATTTTCTTCTGCCTGGCTGGACATGACAGGATTTTAGATGTCACTGTGAAGAGGCATTTTTGTTGCATTCAATTTGTTGATCACTTGTTAAAATTCTGTTGCCAAAGCATGAACCATGAGCCTGTAAATCTGTTGTTTCAGCTGAATGATCACTGGTTTTGTTGCCTTGTCTGATCATAGGATGCAATTTTGTTTAGGAAAAGCAGAAGGCGAATTTTTCCTGGTGCTTGTTTGATGTCCCTTTAATCACTGATCTGTTTGAGCTGGCCCAAGGTCCTGCAGTCCCAGTCCCTACAGCTCTGTGAAGGAACTAATCACTTTTTCTCTTCCTCCATTAATTGTGCCTTTGTGTTTTTGACATGGTTGCACGTTAAAACATGAGTTCTGGTCAATAGGGGATAGAAATGTGCTACCTACTGGTCAATGATGCTTTGAGCTGTTGCTCTTAAACCATGGTTCTGGTGCTAGAGAACAGATCACCTTTTCCTTCTTGGCAGATTCTGCTAATTATGCCAGCTGGGTCATTAGATCACCGTCATTTTAATGTGGTCTTAGAGTTCTTTGCTCTATCTGCGAGCCTATAAATAAATATATATATATATGTACATCCCTCTGTATAGTAACCAGATACCAATGCTCCATGGTTTTTAACAGACTCTTTTGGAAAATTCATGTCTAGAGGAATACATTCTGCTGCTTTTCCCCCCAAAGACTTAAAAGCACTGGGTTTATTAGGTTAAATGTTATTGATCAGTTGCATATAAATGTGAAGAAGTCAGAAATACGTGTTTGACGTGCACTTTCAAAATGAGGAGTTGTTTCAGCTGTTGAGTTTTTACAAATGTTGTATTTATAACATGCTCTGTCTGCAAAGACCATGCAAAATAAAAATGGAAAATCAAGCAGTTGGTGACAGACACTGTGATATTTTCAGCTTGGTAGAAGGATCCACTTCAGACAACACATAATTGCTGTATGTGCCCCCTGCAGACCAGTCTTGTGGCTTCATGATCAGCGTGGCAGTGGCTGAAGTCTGAACCTGTATTGCAGTTCTCTGTGCACATGTGAACTCCAGAGCTTGGGGCTTTATTTTCCAAGTGGTGCCCAACAGATTGACTTTTTATTCCTTCTAGTTTTACTGGAAGGACTTTGGCATTCCCTGCATCTCCCACATGAGTTCAATACCAGAAGCATCCTCGTGGATGCACTGCTGTGTTTTGTCCCTCCAGTTTATACTGGTTTGAGTGGGTATTTGAGTCTCCCATGAGGACCAGGGGGAAAGAATTGGGTTTGGGACATGAGGTCTGATGCTTCTATTTGGACCCAAACTACTTGAGTTAAAGTAATTTTTTTAGAGAAAAATTCAGAAGGCCAAGCCTAAATCCCATGCACAGGTAGAGAAATGAGTTCTCGTTACTATATGTCTATAAATCATAAGGGCTCAGAAATCCAATTCAGTTTGTCCAACTGATATCTCTGAGGTGTCTTTCCTCTGTGACACCTGTGAAACTGAGCTTACAGGTCTGTGACTACATTGTCTGCTGTAACTTCCCTTTTCTCTTTGCATCTCTTCTTATTTTTTATTAAATCTGGCTTTGTCACTGCTGGAATTTTAAGTAGGGATTTAAAAGATCAGGTTCGAATATATCCTCCCATTTATGTTTTCTTTCTCCCTTATCATTCTGGCCAAGTAATTTAAAATTCTGCTTTCGTCTCCCAGTGCAGATCTTATGAAGAGGTGAACTTTAAAATAATGATTCCCAGCCTGGGGTTGAGCCTGCAAGCTTGATGGTATTTTCAGTAGCAGTTTGGTGGTTGTTACCAGGAGCAGGATTGTTTGGGGAACAGTTTTGGAGCTGCTGCACTGGGATGGTTGCACAGAGCATCAAATCCAGCAGTATAAATGTGAAAGTAAGTTCAAGCCACCTGTTCTTTCTTAATTCTTTCTCCTCCTCCTCATCTAAGCCAACCTGTTGCTGTCTCCAGCCCTATCCTGGGCCTCTGCCTGCCTCTCCAGGACTCCAGGTTGACCCACATTGCCCTATACCATAAGCTGGATGTGTTCACCTGACATTGGAGGATGTTTATAGTTGGGTAAGAGATTTGTTTGTGGTTGGCCTTTGTGATTTTGCAGGGGTGAGTTAATCTCAGAGATTTAAGAAATGAGTAGTCAGACCTTAAAGAAAATCCTTTGTGTAACACAGAGATGGAAATGGTTTAGAAATATTTTTTTAGCTATTAAAAAAAAACCAACAACCCAACAATTTTGTGTATTGGAACATTTATCACAAAGCTCTGAGTTTCTGGGTACTGGGAGCTGAAGCAGAGTTAGACCACAGACTAGTTTAGACTTCTCATGTCCTGCTTTCAGCTCTACCAGTTTTTGGAAAATGTCTTTTTGCTTGGACTCCTCTTTAAAGTTAAGGTTTCCTTTAAACTCTTCTGTGTGTTTAGAAATTATAGTAATAATATTTCTAAAAAAGGAACAAGCCCCATCAGAAATTCAGTAGTGTTTTGCCACAGCTAGGATTTCTATCATGTCAGTAGCCCACTTAGATGTGGTTGGAGAAGCAGAGTGGTGAAAATGCTTTTCAAAGCGATGTTTGAAAAATACCAAAGCAAAAAGCTCTGAGGCAATTTGAACTATTGCCTGCTTGCTTAAATATTTGATAGGGGCTAAAAACACAGATAAGTTAACATTGACCACGTTTTGCCCTTCCAGGTCCATCACTCTTCTCTTTTTGCCATAAAGGCTGCTCTCACTTGTGAGGAGAAGCAGGGCTGGAACTCACAGCATCGTGGAAGGGACCTTGGAGATGATGGAGTTCCAGCCTCCCCGAGGCTGATGTGACCCCTGTGCCCCAGCCAAGGCCGGCTCCGTGCTCCCTGGGGAAGGAGATCCGTGGGGATGGTCCCGCCGGCCCCTCAGCTGCGCCGGGGCGCTGCCCCTGCCGAGGGCCGGCTCTGGCTGTGCCTGCGGTCACAGTTCTCGTAGGTGCACTCCGGCTGCTGGGGCCTGCCAGGAGGAGATGTGGGAAAGGTGAGGGCGTTTCAGGCTGCTCTGGGATTTGCCAGTGGCTCTTGTGGCTTCCAGGGGAAGCATCTGTGACACTGCGAGACAAAGCCTCTTCTACTTCACAGTGGTTTTTAAGGGTCTCAGCTGCAACTGCTGTTTTACACCTTAAAGCTTTTACATCTTAAAGCATGCAGAGCCATCTCCTGCACTTTTAGCATCCACTGTGCTACTGTCCTGCCCAGAACCTCCTGAGGTTGTGATAAACCAAGCTGCACCAAGAGAAATATAGGCTGGATATTAGGAAAAATTTTTTTACAGAAAGGGTGATAAAGTACTGGAATGACCTGCCCAGGGAGGTGGTGGAGTCACTGTCCCTGGATGTGTTTAAAAACAGACTGGATGTGGCACTGGGTGCCAGGGTTTAGTTGAGGTGTTAGGGCTGGGTGGGACTCAATGATCTTTAAGGTCTCTTCCAACCCAGTGATTCTGTGAATTCTGTAAAACTCCTCCTGAGCAGGATCTTCTCATGTAAGTATTGGATTTAAGCCTTCCTATCTGTAGGTTTCTATGCAAATATAACCAAGGGTACAATGTGGTTTAGACCCTGAAAAATCAGCAAAACTGTGGTTTTTTAATAAGAAATTAAAGATTTGACTGTAGGATTAAATTCCCTGTTTCTTTAGCTGTGCCCTATACACTTGACTGTCCTACTGGAATGGCTGTTGTTCTTGGGAATGGTCAGGGAAGGAGACATGTGGGGTAACTCAGGAAGGAAGTATCACAAAGAAATAACTCAGATTGAAAGGGAGTCACCCCATGCAGGTGTAATTATCCTTGACCTCAGATAAGTTTCTTTACCATTAGATCAAGGAGGATTGGAAAAAAATTTTTCCCATCCCAGAAGTTTGACCACCTCAGCTGTCAGTAGTGTCCAAGATCAGTGTTGTGTTGGGTCATGGGGAACGCCAGGGCTTGTGGGAGCATGGTGTGGATGCCAGCCCAAGATTCAGGCCCTGTCACACCTGAGCTGGGATATTTGCTATTTGCTATCTCTCCATGCCTTCCCTGTACACTTGACTGAGCTCATCAGCTTTGGTGTGGCAACTTTTTCTACTCCATTACAAACTGGGGTGCAGAGGGAGGGGAAGATTTCTGTTTCACAATGTCAGCACAGACCCCATCCCTTTCCCTTGGGTGGATGATCCATTGTTGGTTTAATGTGGCATCACAGAACCATGGAATGGTTTGGGTTGGGAGGAACCTTAAACCTTATCCAGTGCCACCCCCTGCCATGGGATAGAATGCCATCTTCCACTGTCCCAGGCTACTCCAAGCCCCATCCAACCTGGTCTTGGGCTCTGCCAGGGATCCAGGGGCAGCCACAGCTGCTCTGGGCACCCTGGGCCAGGGCCTGCCCACCCTCCCAGCCAGCAATTCCTTCCCAAGATCCCATCTGTGCCTGCCCTCTGGCCCTGGGAAGCCATTGCCTGGGTGCTGTCCCTGCATGCCTTGTGCCCAGTCCCTGGGCAGCTCTCCTGGAGCCCCTGGAGGCCCTGGCAGGGGCTCTCAGGTGTCCCTGGAACCTTCTCTTGTGCAGCTGAACAGCCCCAGCTGTGCCAGGCTGTGTGCAGCCTTCCAGCCATGCTCTGGGCTTATGGCACACCTCAGCTTCTGTCAGCCCTTTGCTGGTACAGCAGCCATGGGCTGTGCTCTCTCCAAGCATCTGCCCAGTCCCTTGTCCTCACTCCACTGGGGTCTCCTCTCAGCTGTGCCCAAGCCAGCACCTCCTCCCAGCAGTGTCCAGCCCTTGTTCCCTCACACTAGCTCACCTGGCCATCAGCTCAATCCTCTCCTTGCCCCAGTAGCCTGCTCTGAGGCCAGAAATTGTTACCAAGACCAAGGACACGCTGTATTTCTCACCTTGGCCATCCTCACTCTCCTGCAGGATAACATGAGTAGAAGGCAAGACATCCTTACCTGGCCAGGCTGGGTGGAGCAGAGGGGGAACCTGTGAAGTGGAAATGATGATGTGGGTTAGCAGTGAGGTCAGAGTGGGCTGGGGAGCCTGGAGTGACCTAGAACTGCTGGGAAGTTGCACTGGAGAGTGGTTGTGACACTCCAGTGAACAGGAAGAAGCCCTGATGTGGCCCTGGAATATAAGGAGCAAAGCATTTTTGGTTGGTCCAACAACTTATACTGTTCAAGACAAGCAGTGGATCCCATGAGTGTGACATCAGACTGTCCCTACACATGAGTCACAGTGATGTGACATCTCATTCTTCTCAACCCCCTCCTGCCCATGCCATCACTCAGCAGCGCTGGAGGGCTGGGGACCAGCAGCCTCCTGGCTGCTTGGGATGTAGTATCCCTCAGTCCATGGGCTGATTCCCATCTCCTGTAAGCTGGGCACTCCCTGATCTCACAGCCTTGGCATGGCTGGAAGGTGGGATTTCACAAATGCTGGGGAAGTACTGGGTCCTGGGGTCTGACAGGGGCAGTCTGTAAAATGAGGATGTCCATCCCTGGAGATTAAACTTGTGTGGGATGCAGCGAAGGTAAATCCTGGCTGTGGGCTACAGGGGAAGACATACTAATTGGCCTGCTTCAAGGGGAAAAAAAATGAATCTGGTTATGTAGGCAGTGGGTTCTCCATTGATTTCCCCTCTGTTGGTTTATTAACATTTCTTCTTGAGCACAGGGAAACTCCTGCTCCCTCTGAATTTCCAAAGGAAATTTCCCAATTCCCTCTCTCAGCAGGCTGTGGCCAGCCAGCCAAGAGCTCTTGGCTCGTCTTAGTTTTCCTGCTAGAATTGTACTTCTCCTAGGGCAGAAAATCATAAAATCATTAACACTCCCTCCCCCCAAACAAACCCAGTCCCCTCCTGCCTGATTTGTCTGCGCATCCATCCCTGGCTGCCGGTGGATGGAGGGAAGTCAGGACACTGACCTTCTCTGGAGAAAGCAATGAAGCTCAGTATCACCAGCAAAATGACCACCTTGATTCCCAGGGGGACGAAGATCAGGATCATGAAGGAGGAGCTGTCGGAGGCTCTGAATTTGTAGAAGTAGACGGCCCCCTCTGCCCTGCCGTGGCTGTTGACGGCGGTGCAGGTGTATTTCCCATCGTGGGTCAGGGAGTGCAGCTCCTTGGTGACGCGGTGGCTGGAGCTGCTGCTGGAGCTCAGGTTGCTGTAGGGGGGTCCTGTCCAGGTCAGGGCGGGCGCTGGCTCCCCCTCGGCCGTGCAGCGGGCCTGGAAGGTGTGGTCCCTGCTGGAGCTGACCGTGATGTTAATGATCCTGGGGGCGGCTGTGGGAATGGCAACGGGGAAGGGAAAGCGGGTCAGGCTGCAGAGGCAGATCTGGTGCAAAACAGCTGGAATGAAGATTTGGTCTTGGTGGACCCTCAGCATTGTTCTGTCAAGGTAAAGGTGGATTCTGGTGGCTGAGAGCTGGACCTGCCCCAGCCTGAGCCCCCCTGCCCTGGGCTGATCCCCCAGCGTGGGCAGCAGGGCAGGGGGGATTCTGCCCCTGTGCCCCTGGGCTCAGGTGAGACCCCACCTGCAGAGCTGCCCCAGCCCTGGCTCCAACAGCACAAGGCCGTGGAGCTGCTGGAGCCAGGGCAGAGGAGGCCACGGAGATGCTGCCAGGGCTGGAGCCCCTCTGCTCTGGAGCCAGCCTGGCACAGCTGAGGCTGTTCAGCTGCACAAGAGAAGGCTCCAGGGACACCTGAGAGCCCCTGCCAGGGCCTCAAGGGGCTCCAAGCAAAATGAGGATAAATTTTTTAGCAGGACTTTTTGTGTCAGGACAAGGGTTGATGTTTTGAAGCTAAAAGAGTAGAGATTTAGATCTGATGTAAGGAGGAATTTTTTTGAAAAGAGAGTTGCCCAGAGAAGCTGTGACTGCCCGTGGATCCCTGGAAGTCTCCAAGGTCAGGCTGAACAGGCTTTGGAGCAATATCATCTAGTGGAAGGCGGGTTGGAGAAGATGAGCTTTAAAGGTTCTCTTCAACAGAAACTATGTAATGACTCTATGGATGCTGGGATCAACACTCTCCTTGTTTTTCTTGGCACTTTCTTCTAGATTTCCCCACCCAGCCTATGTTGGATAGAGGAGCAAAAGGGTTCACCCAGGAAAGCCTGGATGCAAGGATGTGCACTCTGCTTTATCCCAGTAATGGCTCACCCATTTTTCTGAACTTTGCCCAAGTTCAGCTGTTGTGCCCTTCCTCGTTGGCAGAAGGCAGAGAAGTGCCACCCACCATTGTAGGCACAGGTGCAGCTGGACTTGGCTGCATCTCCACAAGGTCCAGGACATGCCACCCACAGTGTTCTGCACAAGCATTTTGTGGCTGTTCCTTTGATCTCTGACCTCCAGAGTGCACGTGGATGGACCTGTTTGTGTGAGCCCTTTGCTCAGTGCCTGAGACTTGCCAGATTTGGCACGTTAGTTATAAGGAAAATATCTGCTTCTTGCCACAAGCTATTTTTGATGACTTTTTTTTCCAGCCCCGGAGTTACCAGGTCACTTTCAGGTTGGACATTAGGAGAAATTTCTTCACAGAAGGGGTGATTGGATATTGGAAGTGGCTGCCTAGGGAAATGGTGGAGCCCTCATCCCTGGAAGTGTTCAAAAAGGTGTTATGGAAAGCAAAGGGCACTAAATGAGTGTCCTCACAGAGGAAGAGCAGAAATTATTTTTTTTTCAGACTAGACAACAAAAACAGAGTTTACAACCACCTACTACAAGTCATCCTCCTTGTCCACATAGTGCAAGAGGAATCTGAGGCTGTGTGTCATGGGTCTGTGTGTTTTGGTGTTTAAATTAACTTTTAAGTGTTAATTAACCCTCCAAATCACAGTGTCAGGGCCCATTCCCAAGCAGGGTACTGTATCTGTGTGTGTTATCATCCTCTGGTGTTAAAATCCAGGCAGCCCCTGAGAGGCAGGTCTTGCTGCCATCCTGCCGTGTCCTGCTGTGTGTGGGTGTTCAGGAGCTGGTGCAACTGAAGGAGAGCCTCAGCTGTGCAGAAATTCTCAAGAAACAGCCAAGCTCATCCTCGGGTCCCATCTGGACACCCACACTGCACAGCAGGCATAGGGAGATTCCCTCTCAAAAGCAAAATCATCCAACCTCATGGCCTGGGTAAGATCTGAGTCTGCTTCTGAGGCCTCCTTTGTCTCCCAGCTCCCCCTTGATCTGTGAGCTTGCTCTGGGAAGTGGGATTAGCGTTTGACATTTGTTGCTCTGAGCTGGTTTTCCAGGAAAAAAAAAAGGTTTCCAGGTTTGTGTTTCATGCTCCAGAGGATTTTGGATTTATGACACCTGGGAACCAGGTATCTTGTCTTTCCAATCCCCTGTTACCACCCAGGCCCTGTAGTGCTAACACCTGTGAACTTGTGCTCAGCACCTGGGCTGTCCAGTTCAGGGTCTGATGGAGAGGACGTCTTTAACCCCAGTTTAGCTAATCCCAGTTTCCCTCTGCTGCCTGCCCTGATCCTGTGCTGCAGGGACAAAGTGGGATGCACAGCTTTTGGTGGTCTCTCACCCCAGCTGCCAGAAATTGTTTCTATTCCCTTACCTGTATTGTGCTCACTGTCTCATGTTGGAAGACTGAGAAGGACAATGAATTTTCCCTGTTATAATGGAGGAAGAAAACCCAGCCCTTTGGAAAACCAAGACTGAGGAGGACAATGAATTTTCCCTGTTATAACGGAGAAAGAAAACCCAACCCTTTGGAAAACCAAGACTGAGGAGGACAATGAATTTTCCCTGTTATAACGGAGAAAGAAAACCCAACCCTTTGGAAAACCACCTCAGGTAAACTTCTGCTGCCGTTTGTCATTTCCCACACCCTGTGGTTGTTCCCTCGAGGGTGGCTTTGCCTCCTTTGCCTCTCAGGCCCTCTTACCAATCACATGCAGCTTTATCCCATTCCTGCTCTCGTACTTGTCCTGGATATCTCCGGCCAGCTCCACCCGACAGAAGTACCTCTCGCTGTCGCTCCAGGTCAGGTTGTCCACCCTGATGGACAGGTCCTTGTGCCGGGGGTTGCCCAGCAGTTTGTACTTGTTCTTGTGGCTGATGGCAGTCCTGCAGAGCTCGCTGCTGCTCTGGCTCACACACTTGAAGATCACCGTGCCGTTGTAAGGCTCCTTGATCCTCCAGATGGCCGTGAGGGCGCGGTCAAATGTTTTGTAGGGGTGTGTGAAGGTGCAGGGCAGGATAACCATCTTCCCAAGCTCTCCAGTAACGTCAGACGGGACGTGGACAGACCAGCCATTGCACTGCACACCTACAAGCAAGAAGGGATTATGGAATTGTGGAGTGGTTGACTGGAACAGGCCTTAAAATTCATTTAATTCCAGCCTCCTGCCATGGGCAAGGGCAAATTCCATTAGCCCAGGTTGCTCCAAGCCCAATCCAGCCTGGCCTTGGACACTTCCAAGGATCCAGAGGCAGCCACTGCTTCTTTGAGCAACCTGTGCCAGAGCCTCACCACCCCCACAGCCAAGAATTTCTTCCTAATACCTAATCTAAATCTCCCCTCTTTCAGTTTAATATATAGACATGTCTATCTACCCACTGTTCTGCTGCTGTCAACAGCTGTAGCAGCAGATTGTGGCTTCAGAAACACATCTGTGCCTACATTCCTGTCTTATGGAACTCCATTGGATCAGGGGCTCTCAGTAGCTGAGAATACCTGTAAAATGTAAAAGCATCCTGTAAGTATTTCCACCCATCCCTGGTCTTGTTGGCTTCACCATATGGGCATTCAGCTGTCGGATTACTCCTGTAGACTCAAAGGTAAGATTTGTTTTTTGTTCCTGTATCTGTGGCCCATAACACTTGACAATCACCTACATGGCAGTGCAGCGGCCATCCTAGGGCCAGTTCTCTCTTCAGATATTTACATGGAGTCAGCTCCAAGCCAATATTTTGGTTACTGAGACCTGGAGTTGTGCTGCCCTGTCATGCACAATAATGGTATGGGCACCTTTTCCAGCCCAAGTAATCTAATAAACAATGCTGCAGCACTGCAGGAGCTTCATGAAGCCCATGGGCTTTGAGCACAAACACTTGGCACTGAAAACAGTAATTGCTATTGCTTTCTAGCTTATTTGCTCTTGTTTTAGTTATTTTGCAGCATGTCACTGTAACCTTCACTTTCAGGGAACAGTAGATTGTGTGCTTTTCAGTATGACTTGCTTCTCTCTGCCACCCCTTTGATTAGCTTTTCTTTTTTTTTTGTTTTCAATCTTAAACAAAGAACACTTTTTAAAAATTTTTTTTTTTAAGCACATAAGCCCCCCTTGCCTTCCAGATGAAAAATAATGTTTAAAAAAAGTGCTTTTAATGTTAGCATCTCCGCCCATTTCCATGGAAACACGGTTTGCCTAGTTATGAGTGGAAGGAGCTGTCAACTTTCTCTGTATAATTTACCCTTAACTCTAAAGCCTCAGCGTGGCAGGTCTTTCACATTCCTTTTGTTAATATCCAGCCTCCATTTGCTAATGGAACTGAAGCTCTCACAAGGAAGAGAGAGGCAAATAGCCTGCACACCTTACAGAAGGTAGCTCCCAAAAGGAGTTGTCAGGTCAGTGTTACTGCTGGTGGTCAGTGGGAGAGGTCATGAGGACAACAGCAAGAGCTGGGGACCAGCTCACAACTACCCTTGCTCTGGGAAATGCTGTTTGGCAGTGAAGCTAAGCAAATCCTATGGAGTTTAATGGAATTTAAGCACATATTTGAAGTAATGTGAGCTTAAGTGCTCAGTGGAACTGGAAAATATTGTGTCTGTTGCATAATAACTCCTAAGGAATATGAAGCAGAGCGGTGATGAAAACGCTGCATCCACCCAAAAAAGCTGGGGAGAAGTCAGATGAACTTCCTGCTCAGGTTAGGAAAACAGAAAAATGCAAAAAACCCCAGAAACTGACAATTGCTAAGCCTGACTCTTCCCAGTGTTGTCACGTGCGCTTGGAATTTCAGGATACTTTCAAGCAACGTGATGGAGAGTGCAATTCTTGTGGAGCTTGTCATGGCAGGCTGTTCCCTGGCACTTGGACTAGGGTGAGAGGAGAAGCTGTGATCAGACAGGGGCTGGCAGCAGGCTCAGAACTCACCCTTCCTGGAGAGGCGGAGGAGGCACAGGAGAACCAAGCTGAGCTCTCTCATGCTGCTCGATGTTCTCCCCCGAGGGGCATCAGCAAACCAGACCCATCTCGTTACGTCTGAGCTGCTGGCCTTGCAGAGACAAAAGGGTTTTCCAGGGGTAGGAGAAGTTGTGGTTTTCTTCTCCTTGGAGGGAGTGAGTAGCTTAGCTGAACCAGCTCTGGGTTCAGGTATTAATAGTTCCGCGGTCAGTCATATGAAAATTACACCAGAAGGAATCAGTGTTAACCATTTTCCAGCTGAAGGGAGGGAATTGCAGACTGGAGCTGCCAACATCTGTGCCATGTGTGGGATGGGGCAAGAGGGGATGACTGTTGCTACCCACTCACCAGCCTAGAGGAAATCCTTGCAATCTGCCTGAGGTTGTGGCAAGCAAGACTCTTACTGTCCTGTCTTCCTTCTCCTGTATCTGGAGCCTTCAAACCAACTGTGCTTTACCTCTTGCACTCACTGGATGTTGTTCTATCCCTAGGCATAGAAAAAAAAACCCAAACCACGCTTCTTTTGAAGGCACTTGTGCCAAGGTTCACTGGTGGATGAGTGGTTTGGTGTCCCCTGGCACCCTGCTCTGTCCACACTCATATGACCCCGATGAGTGATGACTCATTCCCTCCTGAGAAATTAAATGAATTCCAGCTTTTTGCCCAGCATCCTTGTGCAAATACTTACTGCTTTCCTTCTGGATTTAGTTTTTGCAAATTGACTGCTCATCTGCAGAGCCTGTGGGGAGCTGACCGTGTTTTCCCCTCGCCACCTCCCTTATGGCGATCTCGTGGCTAAATTACAACCCTGGGGCGTGAATTCCCTGTCTGGGTTCATCTTGAGGTTTGCTGCCTTTGCTTCAGGCCAGAGGGAGAGAGGAATAGTGTGTGCCTGAATGATCTCACCGTGTCCGGGGTGCTGCTGTAGGGCTCCCTCCTGGATGGCGACAGGGACAGAGCACCCACAGGACTCACGGACAGCTCGGGCAGGGCTTGCAGCAGCCTGGGCTAGCGGAAGGTGCCCACGGAGGGATGGGATGATGTTTCAGGCGCCTCCCATCCAAATCATTCCGTGATTCCCGCTGCAGGGCCGCTGGAGGGCTCCCGGAGCCAGGATAAGATGCTGCTGGGTCGCGGCTGCCGCTTTCCCTGCGCCCGGAGCCAGCGCCCACCCGCAGGAGCAGTGGCAGGGCTCCCCTGGGCGCTCCACCCCTGCTCCTGCGCCTCTGTTCCCTTCGGAACTCGAGGAAAATCTCCCAGGAGGGGGACCTTGAGGTGCGGTAGTGTGCGGTGTGCTCGCTGCTTCCTGATCCCTTGCCTCCTTCTGTTTGCAGTGTTTGTGAAGAGAGAGATTTCTGTCTTCCCCAGGCTTTTTGGAGGAGGCTCTGAGAATACCCAGCTCTTATTTAGGGTTGTTTGGACCTGTTGCCACACAGCCAAGGGTATTAATTTTTCAAATACCCACTTATATCCCTGCCCTGTCCCCTCTGCAGGTCATCCTTGAGGAGGAGTATCAGGACCAGTGGTCTGATTGCTTTGCAAACTGTCCTTAGATAAACATAATTCATGCCAGCAGCAGCTGAGAAACCTGAGGGTTAAGGGTGGTGGAAGCAGCAAGTAAGAGACCTGTAATCCCTATCACATCTGTGATTTGCACCTTTTCTGTGTACTTCACCCTTTTCCCCCTGCGTGCAGTTTGATTTTATCTATTTGTGATGTGAAGTTTTTGGTGGTGTGACTCTTTTCAAGCCTTTCACCACTCATGGCACAGTGGGATTCAGTGGATTGAAGTAAAAGATTAAAGTGAAATCCATGTTAAAAACATCTTGTTATAGTGAAGCATAAATGATTCATGTAAAGAATAGCTGCAGTTAACACCAGTATGATCCTCTTCCTCTTTAATGTTTTACTGCAGCATCTCCTAGAAAAATATCTGGTAAATCAGAGCAGAACTACAAATCCTTTGAGTTTTATCTGTGCACTGATTTTCTTCTTGGACCATGGCTGTTGGAATGAAGCATTTTAATGTTTAAAATACAGAGTTCATAAAGTATGACTGAAAAGATTTACAGTTATTTGAATCAGCCAAAAAATTTTGTAAACAAAATCATCCCTGGCTATGATGATTCACAGATTCTGTGACTTTTTTTCCCTGGTCTGTGCTTAAATAGTATGATTTCAGAGTATCAATAGAATGATTTCAGTATGGAAGCCTGCTTCTGGTCCAATACCAAAATCAGGATGCTGTCCATATTTATCAAACAGTGGTTTTAGTACTATTAAATTTAAAGGCTGCAAATAGTGACATTTCTCCTGCTTCCCTAAGAAATTCCTGCATATTTTGTGATGAACTGGATGGTTTCAGAGGGCTTTTCAACCTAAATGGTTCCATGGCTCTGTGGTTGGGTGGTGATGATCTGCACCCAAATTGCAATGTGTGGCTGGAGATGGGCATGGCAGAGCTCATCCCTCCTGGTCCCAGGTATGTCACTGGGGACTGAAACAATGAGTTATTTGTGTAGCTGTACCTGTGCTGACAATTCACCCACTTTTTCAGGGGCCAGAGTGAACAGAAGTGTTCCCCCTCCCTCCTTTTAGGTCTTAGTTTCAGCTCCAAGGTTTTCTACTTCAATTATTTCAGCATCATGTGTGTTCCTAGTCCTCTGAGAGTGCCAACCTGCACACATTCAAAGCAAAAACCTCGTGTTTTGTCACATCTGGCTCTCTTCCCTGAAGGTATTGGCTCTGTGAAGTACTGGGAAGTGAAGCTGGGAGGACGGAGGGTTTTTCCATCTATCTGGTCCCTGTCAGCAGCAGAAAGTAGAGCCATGCTCCTCTTTTTGTGAAGCTGCTGTGGGCTGCCCATCTTCTCTCTGTGTCCACTTCATCCTCACCAAGCAAGAGGCAGAAAAAAAAATTATGGGTGAACCTACAGAGCAGGGAAAGTAGAAAGGGATGGAGGGTGTAAAATGCAGGCACCATTATTGTTGGTGACACTGATCCTGTTTCCTGGCTTTGAGTGTTGCTGCAGAGCACTGTCACCACTGCCTCAAGCTCCTGCTGATCTGTTTTGAAAGTCTACAGGTTCAGTCTCTTGCCTGTGTGTCTGCTCAGCCCCTCACCAATGCTCCTGACCTGGGGAGTCTCCTGCCTGCCATCCCATTGCTCCAAGTCTGGGGCTGTTCCATCACTGCCATCACCTGTGTTGGAAGGCTGATGGAGCTGGAACACAGGTGCTGGTGAACCCTTGTTGCCTCTGGTGAGCATCAGCCACAGCAAATTAAGTGTATAATTGGGTATTTTGCACCTAGTGGGCAATTACTGCATGAAAAACAGCTCAGCAGTGCGTGGCAGTGGAAAAAGGCAAAGGAAGTGTCTCTCTCCAAGCTGTTTGTTGATGTAGCTGGATGCATTCACATCCATTGAGCTGGATGAACTGCTCTGATCTCCCAAACTCCTGCATTTCTGCCCCTGCTGCTGCCTGTTCTCACCCTGTGCCCTGCTCTGACACACCTGCAGACAGGCAGTGCTGTGCTGCTCTCTGCTCTGCCCCTACCAAGGCAGGTCAAAGCCATTGAGGGGATGATCCTGGGGCCACAAGAGTGCTGCTGCTTCCTCCTCCAGGCTGGTCCTGGTCCTCAGCCCAGCCAACAACCACAGCTTTGTGCTGATGTGGCTGCTCATTGCAGGAGCCCCAAGAGACCTCTGACTCACAAGGCATCCATATCAGCTTGCTAAATGACAGCTGTGGAATGTTTTAGGAGTGCCAGCCCTCCTCAGACCCATGTCAGCTCACCAGGACTGAGTGTCCTCTCCTGGCATGGCCATTCTGCCACCCAAACAAGCACAGAGGGTCTGGCCTCGTCTCTGTGTGATGCTGGGATTAGCCTGAGCCAGGGGCTGAGCCAGCTGGCAGGGCAGAGACACCACACATCCCTTTAGACTAATCCAAATGATGTGTCTGATCAAAGGCACTTGAAATGCCACCAGAACGGAGGTCCCTGCCTACCCTTCCTACTGAAAGTGAGCCTTTGGGGATTTTTGTGCTCTGTCTCTCCCTGCTGAATGGGCACAGCTGGTGATTTAAGAGATTTATGCTCCTCTAGTTGTAGATTTCATAGCCCTTCTCTGGGATGAGAGCTGCTCTCCTTTGGGAAGGAGTGTGGGCTGTATTTTCCCACCAGGCCACACAATATCTGAAGCACATCCTGAACTTTCCCTTGACAGAAAAGGGTTGGGTCTGATCCATGATCTGAGCTTTGCTGCCTCACTTCACAGGATCCAAAGAGATCCAAAAGCACTCAGAATGAGATCTGTGGTAATGAATGTAGCACCTCTCTAGAATGTGCCTCTGGAGAATAACTCTGCATCTCTTGTTGTCACTCACCCACCCACATCCTGCCTTGCCTGAGATCCTGTGCCACTTAGAGTGGCATTTATTGTGGCATCCTCTCTGAGAAATGTTCCATCCTCTTGTCCTTTGTCCTTCCTAAGCTCTGCTAGCCTGTAGTGTTTTCACTGATTTACATGCAAAGTTTAACCAGAATGCTGTCATGGCTTTTGCTTGTTTGGTTTTTTGTTTGTTTGTGGGATTTTTTTTTGGTTTTCTTTATTGTTTTTGGTTTTTTGTTTGTTTGTTTTGTTTTTTTGGAACCTTGATGGTTAAACCTGGATGTTTAGCCATTTCCCCTTGCTGGTGAACTTCAGCTGAATTTCTCCACTTGGCATTACCTGTTGCTGTGTGGCTCCAGAAGTGTTTTGACTGCTCCTCAGCATCTGTAGGCATCATCCACAGGTTTCTCACCTTGCAAGGCCACCTCACTATCACCTCTACTCTTACATATGGCCCAGCTTGAGTTTGAAACTAATAAAGGCCAGAGGATACCACTGTGTCTGCTAATCTGTTCTGCTGTGTAATTTCTAGCATGGCATAGAGGGTTTTCATCAATTTTCTCCCGAATTGAATTCCAAACCTTGGATTTGACCTGGGTGCTGAGTTACCACGTGGGGGGAGGCACAGCTCCCACAGCCCCTGCACTGGGCCAGTGTGGGGGGAGGGCTGCAGATCTGAAGCCAAGCTGTAGAGAGAATAAATCTGAAGCCAAGCTGTAGAGAGAATAAATGAGGCAGGGCTGAGTGATCACTCTGCCCCACAAACTGTGTCCAGAAGCAATATTCACTGACAGCCTTGACCTGATTGTCCCAGGATTGTCCATGCTGCAGTTAAATCTGCAGCTGAGTTATAGGCAGAGGCAAAAGTGTTTTAATGGCATTGCAGATACTTGTGTCTTTAAGGAGACCACAACAAATAATTTTTGTAGGTAGCACATGAGCTGGGTGAGGAGCAAGCAGTGTTCTGAACTGCTGTTGGAACCGGAGACCTTGACTTGAATTCTTGGCAGAGGCTGTCAGTGCAAGATCAGCTCCTTTCTATCTGGGACAGGAATTAGATGAGAGAGATGAAGGCAGCAACTTCTCTTGCCCTGACGGAGTGATCTGCCCCTGGCAGAGCCAAGAGAAGGAGTAATTTTTGCCCTGTGGCAAGGGTTCCCCAAAAAGCGGTTTGGTGGTGGGCTTTTTTTTCAGTTTAACTTTCACTGGGGTTGTTCTTAGAGTTTGGTTTTCTCAGTGGGTGTGGTTTTCTGACTGATGCAGGCAGCAGGGCTGCAGAGGACTTACTAAATCAAAATCACAGAAATGCAGAATCACAGAATCAGGGTTACTGCCCATGTGTTTACTCTTTACGTTAACCTCCACAGGAAATATTTCTGGTAGAGAATGGAACATTTAGTGGCAATAGGTGGCAAAATATGTGTAAATGTCCAAAACCTGCTGTTTCTGTGCTGTTGGTACTGAGGTCTGCTGGATCAGAGAGTACCAAAAATGGAAGTAACATGTGAATTGTAGCATGTAAAGGAATGTATAAAATCATAGAGTGGATTGGGTTAGAAGGGACCTTAAAGTTCCCCTGTTTCAACCTCCCTGCCATGGGCAGGGACACCTTCCACTATTCCAGGTTGCTACAAGCCCTGTCCAGCCTGGCCTTGAACACTTCCAGGGATAGCCACAGCTTCACTGGGCACCCTGTGTCAGTCAGTACCTCACCACCCTCCCAGGGAAGAATTTTTTCCTAGTATCTAATCTAAACCTACTCTCTTTCAGTTTGAAGACAACTTTCCTTTTTTACTGATCTCTGATAGCACAGAAGTGTTCCCAAAAAAGCCGGTGCTAACCCTTTCAGGCCAGTGTAACCTTTACTTAATTGCAAGACTGACATAACCTCATGTGGCTCTGGAGATAGAGAGTGAGATAAGGCCCCTGCCTAGGGGAGCTGCTCTCGTTACCAGTGATTGATGATGGCATTGACTCCTGGGATTAAGATCAGGGGCTGATAAGGTGGAGGAGAGGTGCTATGGGGAGTGCATTGTTCATATCAACTCTCACCTCATGCGGGCTGGAGCAAACAATAGCTGATTTACATTCCTCAATACTCCCTGCTCAAATCCTGCCTGCACCTTGCTGCTGGCTCACTGGCAGGGCCTTGCTGGAAGCCCAGCATTCCTGCCCAGGCAGGATTGGAAAGGGAAGCTTCCCCAGAGCAGGGGAGATGCTTGGCACAGCGGTGACAGAGTGAGAGAAGCTGAGGAAGCGTGGTGGCAAGGGGGGCGGAGGAGAGGAGCAGCCTGGGGTTGGGCAGAGGTGATGCTGCAGTGTCAGAGAACAGCACAGCCACGGAGCTGAGGGCAGGAGGGACCCTTGCATGGGGATATTTCATAGAATTTCCTGTGCTGGGAGGGACCCACAGGATCATGGAGCCCAGCCCCTGGCCCTGCACAGACACCCCAACAATCCCACCCTGGGCATCCCTGGGAGGGTGTCCAAAGGCTCCTGGAGCTCTGGCAGCCTCAGGGCTGTGCCCATTCCCTGGGGAGCCTGGGCAGTGCCCAGCACCCTCTGGGGCAGAACCTTTCCCTGATATCCAACCTAACCCTCCCCTGGCAAAACTCCAGCCATTCCCTGGGTCCTGTCCCAGCAGAGATTGCTGCCTGCCATTTCCATACAGTCATTCCCCTTCTCTCCAGTCCTGAGCCCCCTTTATGGACTGTGACCTTGTGAAGAGACTGCCATAAAGCACAGTGGGGTGGGATGGAGCCATGGCATCATCACCATGAAATTTGGCCAGGCTGCAGGGTAGGTAAAACACTGGTGGACTAAGCTGAGATCAGGTAAAGCAGGTGGTGAAGGGACTGTGCTGGTTAGGAGTGGACATGATGGATGGAGAGAGCAGTTAATGGCACTTCTTGGCAGCCAGGGCAGGCAGTTTCTCACAAAGCTCTGCTTCTCATGTGACATCCTCAGAGACCTCGGGGCAGTTAACCAGGCTCTGCAGTCCCTGGAGGCAAGCTCTTCCTGGGCTTTCCACAATCCACTGGGCAAACTTGCCTTGGGGTGTTTGAAATTCACTCTGCCGTGTCTGTAGCATGTCCTTAAGCATGCAAAGGGCTAAAAACATGTGCCCCTGGATTGCCCATGTTGTAGTTCCCAGCATGTAAGGTGGAAAGGAGGTTTCTCTTTCTGTTGGACAGCTGGGTGACGAGGGCCATCCACAGGCAGGCTTGGAAAGAGTGGAATGCAGGTCATAGCATCATAAAATAGTTTGGGTTAGACAGGACCTTTAAAGCCCATCCAGTGCCACCCCCTGCCATGAGCAGGGACACCTTCCACTATCCCAGGCTGCTCCAAGCCCTGTCCAACCTGGCCTTGGACACTCCCAGGGATCCAGGGGCAGCCACAGCTCCTCTGGGAAACCTGGGCCTGTTTGTCATAGAGAGAATTTCTGATTAAAGCCCATGTTGATGAAACAGAGCCAATTTCTTGTAGACAAAGAGCATTGTTTTGTTACAGATAATCACACCGTGGAAAGATTAGCCCATGATTTAGCAATGAGAGGAAGAGCAGACATGTACATCCTCTGAGGTACAATCACTCAGTTGTCTGTCAGGTTCAGTTATTTTGAATAGTCAAGGTTTTGCCCTTTTTCTCTGAGTATATAAACAATTCTGAGTTATCTTCTGAATGCTTTTGGATAAGTTCCCAGGAGAACTTAAATCTTGTAACATGCCTGTAGGCAGCTGTCTTCTCCAGTCCTGGTTTGTGGTTACCCCTCCTGTGACCAGTGGGAAATCTGGTTATGTGTACATGAGGAGCACTGGAACAGCCCCACGTGTCTAAGTCGGGCTGTTTGGGTGCTTTTCTTCTGTTGCTTTCTCACAGCTTCATCTAAAATCACATATTTCTGCAAGTCTTACAAACAGCCATCATTCTTTGGAAGGAAAATGGAACAAAGGAATGTGCAAAAATTGCTGGCATGATTATCAGTCACATCACAAATGGGGCTTCTGTTGCCTCCTTAGATTTATTACCTAAACCTGCAGCAGACAAGTTAGCAGGCTCCTCTGGGAGAAGCATTGTTGTATGGACAATGTGACTTTCCTGCATGGCATTCTTGTGGACATTCCTCCTCAGCTGTTTGGGCTTCAAAATCCCCTGGCCTGCCACGTGCTCTAGCTTGAAGGGTGGCACTGGTTTTGCCTGGATGGTGTGTGTAAACCTGGTGGGTTCCCTGCAGAATTCCCACCCTGGGAGGCAGTGATGTGCTTACAGCTGAGATTTACAGCACTGGGAAGGACCTGATGGATGGTTTGATTTGCTGTGAAGGACCATGCCAAAAAGTCTCAGCAGAGTTTAGGCTGGAGCTTTGCAGATTGCATCCCTTGTGTGTAATTCCTCTTTTGGCACCTGCTGGTGCTGAGGCTGAGAGATAAGTTCTGCTTTCAGGATGTACAAGTCAGAGGGAAAATGTTCTTCTGGAATTTCCATTGCAGGCAAAATATGAAAAAATTAAGTCCTCTGTGATAATGAAAAAAGCCATTGATATTGAGTGGGTAAATGTCTCAGTCTCACTCACTGTGTGTCTTTAGCAGGACATTAGATGTTAGATGTCACTAATTTCTGTGACACCCCCTTCACTGCCCCTCAGCACATCTGCAAACCCCTCAGGGATAAGCACAGATCTCCTTTTCTGCTCTGCTCCTGGTACTCTGCTCTTATCCCCCAGCAGGACTTGCAGCTCACAACATAAAAATCATAGGTTCATCAAGGCTGGAAAAGAACTCTGTGAATTAGTTCTGAGATCATGGAGTTCAGCCCTTAGCCTGAAATAGCACTGAATTCACCACTCAACCATGTCCTCAAGTGCCACATGCCTTTTGAACACTTCCAGGGATGCAGATTCCACCCCTGCTCTGAGTAGCATGTTCTAGTGCCTGACCATCTTTTCTGTGAAGACAATTTTCACAATATCCGGGCTAAACCTCCCCTGGCACAATTTGAGGCCATGTCAAACAGCTCTTATTTTGTTTTTTAGGGGAATTTGCCCTTTCAAAACTATTCTATCTCCTCTCTCTGCCTTGAATCAGCATTCACCCTTAGTGAAATAAAAAGCTGTAACATGGCAAATTAATCCCAAAGCTGTATCACTCATGTTTTGGCTATATGTAATCTTGTGCTTTCTTATTTAAAATCTCATTATGTTTTGGTCTTTTGTTGCACTGCTGTGTGGATCCTTTCTTGAATCCGTTGTGGTTTTTTTTAAATTTTTTTTTAATTTTAAATTTTTTTTTAAATTTTATTTTTCAGTTAAATTAATGTAATCTAAAAGTGTTTTCTCTATCATGAGATTGAAAGATGGTCAGATTACATGCAATCTGCCCTTTCTGAATCCCTCAGTGACGGTTTTGTTGATTTCCCAGATCCCTGGTGTTGGTCCTGCACTTGGATGGAGCAAATCGCTGGAGCTGTGGAGCCTTTTTTCAGGTTACGTGTTTTTTATCATTCTGCATCCCACAGAAGTGGAATTCTGTGTCTTTAGGGGTTTTTTTTTCAGGAGAGAAATGGATGGTATATGCTTTCCAAGAAGCTGCTGAGGGCAGCTGGGCTGGGGTGAGCTCCAGTGAGGGTCCTGCCCATGGATGACTGCAGATGGACAGTGAAGGAATGTGGGTGCAAGGAGACACTGAATAAGCTCTGGTAGAAACTGGAGGTGTTGTGGATAAAGCATGTCAAGGATTAGTGGATTTGTAATGTTTAGGGGTGTGGAGAAGTCAGAATTCTTTCCCAGAGGGGTTGGTGACCATGTGCACCGCCACCAATGCTCTGGAGGCAAACCAGGACTGGGGAAAGGGAAGCCATTCACAATGGGACAGACAAAAACAGGAGCTGTATCTTGGGGCAAAGAACAGAAATTCAATATCCCTCAGGAGATTTGTTTGTTCCTTGGACAAAACTGTTTTGTTTGTGTAGCAAGCTTGCTCACAGCTCATGGTGCCTGGCAGAAAAGCTACACAGAGGTGTCTCGGGTTGCTAAGCCACCACCACAGGGTGACTGCTGTTGAGTGGTATTTCTCTCTCTGGGGAGGGAGAGTTTGTGTTTTAAGGTATTTTTTATGTGGGCAGGGCTGAGTCACCCACACAGTTTAGATAAAGGTGAGTTGGAGATAAGTGATGTGTTGGGTTATGCTGGAGTGAATCTGAGGGGAGATATCCTGGATCCTCATATGACCTGGGACACTTCCAAGGCTGGGGCATCCACAGCTGCTCTGGGCACCCTGGGCCAGGGCCTGCCCACTCTCTCAGCCAGCAATTCCTTCCCAAGATCCCATCTGTGCCTGCCCTCTGGCCCTGGGAAGCCATTGCCTGGGTGCTGTCCCTGCATGCCTTGTGCCCAGTCCCTGGGCAGCTCTCCTGGAGCCCCTGGAGGCCCTGGCAGGGGCTCTCAGGTGTCCCTGGAGCCTTCTCTTGTGCAGCTGAACAGCCCCAGCTGTGCCAGGCTGGCTCCAGAGCAGAGGGGCTCCAGCCCTGGCAGCATCTCCGTGGCCTCCTCTGCCCTGGCACTTTCCTGCAGTGTCACACTCTCCCCCACCAAAATGATACACTACAATGAGTTCTGTAGCTGCTTTGTGGCTGAGGGCACCAGGACTGTTTGCTGGAAAATTCCTCTTGAAAAAATTCCTTCTTTTCCTTCCCAGTGCCCCATTCCAGGGGCACGCTTTTCCTAGAAGTATTTTTGTAAGTGTTCTTGTTAGCAAATCTGATCCTTAACCTCCCACTGATCCCAACCTTATCCGATTAAACTGATGACCAGTCCAAGAATGTTTAATCTAAAGTGAAGGGCTTTGTAGTTAGTCAGTTTCCTAGGACCATGGCTTCTATCAGTTTTCTTCTAATTTCTAATCTATATATTTTCATGAGCAGTAAAAGGAAAAAAACTATTTGCATTTGAACTTCCATTTTTGCAACTGTACATATGTAGTTTTATTTTACTCAAAAAATTACTGTTGATGACATCACTGGTCCTAAAGATAAAAGCAATTGCTCCAGTGTTCTAAGTACAACTGGGCTGTATTTTCCCTCACAGGTGCTTCTGTTTGTTCACAGGATTGATTTTGTTGCTCCCTTCTAAGAGTTTGAATTTGTTGTGGGAAATCCTCATGCCAGTGATCTTAGAGGTATATTCCAGCCTAAATGGTGAACATTATGAGTTTTTTTAAAAAAAATTTTGCTTTGAGGAAACAGCCTCAAGGTGTACCAGGGGAGGTTTAGGTTGAATATTAAGGAAAAATTTCTTCATTTCTTCACTCAAAGGGTTGTCCAGCCCTGGCTGGTCCTGCCCAGAGCAGTGGCAGAGACCCCACCTCTGGAGGGATTTAAAAGCTGTGTGAATGTGGAACTTGGGGACATGGGACAGTGGTGACCTTGTCAATGCTGGGGGGAACTTGATGATATTTTCCAACCTTAACATTCTGTGCTTCTATTCTATGATTCTGCTATGCACTGCAGTGTAATAGCAAGTCAGGGGGCCTCAGCCTCAAGGTAAGTAACTTAACCTTCACAGCCCCTTTGCAAGTAAAGCACCTTTGGGGACCTAAAATGATCCTTCTGACACACATCCCTGAAATATTAAGGCCTCCAGCTCCTGTTTAAACAGTTTCTGTTTCAATATATGTGAAATTAATTGCCATGGTCTATCTGTGCCTCTGAGAACATGGAGAGTGAGGGCCCTAAGTCATCGAGGTGTATTTGCTTTGAGAGTTGCACAGTTTCCTCATCTCATTCAAAATCTGGAAAAAGCTCAGCTGCTGGTAACAAAATAGGCCTTACTACCTGAGGGCAGTTTTCCATGGCAAGACAAAGAGAAACTTCAGAAAGGTGCCAATTTGTGCCTAACAATTCACCTTTCATGCAGTGAATGAGGGAGAGGGAAACAATCAAGAAATAATCGAGAATAATCTTTTCAATGCACAGTCCTGCTTCCTTGTGGGTAGCATCTTTCTTAGCAGGTGAATTATGCCCAGCTATTTCCAAATTCTGGGTCAATTCCTTCTCCCTTAGTGTCAAGATTCAAAAGATTGGATAATTATCAACACCAGCATTCTTTTTACTGTTTATATTTCATGTGCAGCCCAGTAAAACCAAACAAAACCTGCAGCAGTCCTAGAGGATCAGATAAAGGACATTGCATTGTTGCATTTCCTCAGATTTGAGCACTTTACATGAAATTGGGAGTCTTGGGGAGACTTATGCACATCAGGCATCATCAATGAGAGCAGCTTAGGAAGTGGGAGTCAGGCAGTTCATTTGTGTTAGACTTTTGGATAAAATGTGACTCCCAGCAGATGTTTCCCAGTAGTTAGGGTTTTTTTAAATTTTACTTTTTAATTTATGTTTTTGTTTGTTTATTTGCTTTTATTAATTTCTCCCCTGTGAATTACTTTTAATAGTATTTACTTATTTTATTTATATATGGATTTCTTGTCAGAACTGTAAACACAGTGACATCTCTTTGCTGGCACTGGGAGGGAGGTAGTCCAGGAAAATACCCCAAACTTTCTTCCCAGTGTGTTTCCAATTAGTCTGGTATCACCTGTGCATCAGAAACAACACTGAAAAAAGAATGCTTGAAAAAGAAGGATGATCTGAATAGTATTTATCTGATGTGAAGACAAAAAAAACCCCCAACAAACAAACAAACAAACAAAAAACCCCCCAAAAAGCCCAAACAGCCAAAAAACCCGGTTTCAGTAGTAAGATAAATTAGTTCTGTTAGCAAATACAGTGTTTTGAACGATAATGTGAAAAAGCATAATATGCATGTTCTGACTGACTTACATGTCAAATTTCCAAATAGCTGTTATTTCCTGAGAGGTGATGGGAAGAATAAATTCACTGGATAGTGTAAAATGTAGAATTAATTCTGAATGATGTGCAAAATCTTTCTAAATGGCTGGGACATAGACTTCATCTTTTGTTGTTTTTCAGTTCTGTGTGTATGATTTCTTTATGGTACTGCCAAAATATCCCTGTTGCTCAGCAACAGCAGGCTGGAATAGCACCAGTCAGAGGAAATCTGCTGGTTTGCACTGGACATAAATTGTGCTTTCTTGCTCGAGTGCATATTTTGGCACAAGGGTGAAAGCAGCCTCTGTTGGTTTGCCTCTCTGGGGCACTCGTGGTCCTGGGTGGGGAGATCTCAGTTCAGGCATTAAAATACCCTTTTACACTACATTTTGATAAATCACAGAACCAAGGAATGGTTTGGGTTGTGTTGGACACCTGGATGTCATCAGTCCAACCCCCTGCAATGGGCAGGGACATCTCCCACTGCACCAAGTGGCTCAGAAACCTGTCCAACTGGACCTTGACTTTTTCCAGGGATGGGGCATCTACCATATCTCTGGGCAGTGAGCCAGTGCCTCACCACCCCACCCATGAAAAATTTCTTCTTTTTATCTGGTCAGAATCGATTCTCTTTTGGTTTAAACCATCAACCCTTTTCCCATGGCAACGGGCCCTGATAAAAAGTTTGTCCACATTTTCCTTAAAGAGATCTTTAAGTACTGAGAGGCCACAAAAAGATTCCCCAGAGCCTTCTCTTCTCCAGGTGAACACCTCCCGCTCTCCCAGCTTGGCTCCAAAGCAGAGGGGCTCCAAACCCCAGGGCATCTCCATGGCCCTCTGTGCCTGCTCCAGGAATATTCTAGACAGAACATGACCTCATCTAGCCCCAGTCTGGGGGCCTGTCCAGCATCTCCCCTAGGAATGAATCACTGCCTGGTCTTGAGGAGGTTTCTGTAGCTCTGTTGACCCAGTGCTGTCACTGCCTTGGGCTGACTGTGCCTCCTGTGTAGAACCAGGCTTTGCACTTGCAGGCTTAAGGAGGTTTGATGCTGCAAAATGCCAAAGAACAGAGTGAGCTGGGGCTGTTCATCCTGGAGAAGGCTCTGAGGAGGACTTAGAGCTTCTTTGAGTGCCTGAACTGGCTCCAGGGGTGCTGGAGGAGGATTTTGGCTAAGTCTTGGGTGGCAGGACAAGGGGAATGAGTTTACACTGCCAGAGGGCAGGCACAGACGGGATCTTGGGAAGGAATTGCTGGCTGGGAGGGTGGGCAGGCCCTGGCACCAATTTCTCAGAGAAGCTGTGGCTGCCCCTGGATCCCTGGGAGTGTTCAAGGCCAGGTTGGATGTGGCCTGAGCAATCTGGGATAGTGGAAGTTGTCCCTGCTCATGGCAGGCGGGATAGAACAAGGACCCTTTAACCCAAACAATTTTGTTATTTTATGATTCTGTGATAAGCACAAAGAGCAGAATCTAAAAGTTTCCTATGTATTCCGCATACACAGATATAAAAATTTTATTTTCCAGTGTCTTCTACACTACTTGTTTAAGAGGTAACCTATCTTTGGAAGAACTTAATGATAATAAAAAGAGAAAAACTTATACCAAACTCAAAAAAGTATGAATGTTTGTTTTAGAAATTAACTCCACAGAACATTATGTAGACATTTATTAAGTAAATAATGGAAATGCTACATTTTACAAGTGGGAGTCAGTCATACAGAAATACTGTTGAACATCTGAAAACCTAAAACTTCACCAGAAGATACTGCCAACAGTTCATCACAAATATTTTACACTCAGGTCTTTGTGATGTTTGCAAAAATACATGGTTTGGGTTTTTTTTCTTCCCCTTCCCAAACTCAAAAATCATGTTAGATTTTATTTCATCTGCTACAAGGAAAACAGGTTTTGGTTTGCTTTTCCTGGTGTGACGTCAATACATGTAGGCTCCTGCCAGCTGAAGGACCTGAGCACATGGAATATTTTTGGTGAAGACATGAGCTTCAACATGAGACAGTATGTCAGTGAGCCAGGCAGAAAGGTGGCTGAGTTAATGCCTGTTGAGGTGATCCACACTGCTGGGTGCAAGGACAGCTTCCCTCTTCTCTGCCTGCACGCCCTGGGAGCCTGGGCAGAGGTGGCACATGGCTGGTGTCCTGCAGAGCTCTGCTGGACTGACCTCAAATGTCCCCTTCCCACCGTGGGGCAGAGAGGAATGGCAGAGCAGCAGCTTCACAGAATCCCAGAGTTGTTGCCAAGGCCACCACTGACCCATGTCCCCATGTGCCACAAGGCCTTTAAAACCCTCCAGGGATGGAGATGCCACTGCTGCCCCAAACAGACTCTTCCTAGCCTTGATAACCATTTCTACAAAGATATTATCCCCAATAATCCAATCCAATTTAAACCTCCCCTGGCACAATTTGAGGCCATTTCCTCTCCTCCTGTCCCTGTTCCCTTGGAGCTGTCCCCTGGCTGTCCCCTCCTGTCAGGGAGCTGTGCAGAGCCACAAGGTCCCCCTGAGCCTCCTGAGCTTCAGCAGCAGGCTGGGACAGTGCAGCATTTTGCTGTTTGATATTCCTGGGCTGAATGGGACAGTGTAGGGAGAGGAGTTCAGAAGATCAGCTCAAATTAGTTCTATTTTTGTGCACTGACTGGACAGAGCCATTTTGTTGCACAGGAAAGGGACAACAAAGACTTTCTTGCTGTCCCCTCCTTTGCTAACCCATCACCAAATTCAAGTATTAAAAGCAATCATGAGATTAACACAAAAATCACAAAAATAATGTATATCTTATGTTTGTTGACTGCTAATGAACATCTCTCTCTGTGGGGTTTGAGAGGTCCTCCAGGCAGAATTCTTCACAACCTATTTTCTACTTGGCAAGGAGTGCTCTTTATTCCATTTCTGTGCTACAATGAAACTCTCTAAGATGCCTCCTATTGCTGTCATAAGATGTTTAGCCATTAATTTGAAGTCCCCTCATATGCTGAAAGATGCTCTTTATTTCTTTATGTCTGATTTGGCATCTTCAATTTCATAGAGAGATTTTTCTTTTCAGCTTATAAGTAATTTTCCCATTGCCTATAATTCAAGTGTCTTTTCAGGCCTGTGTGCTTTAAAATCATAACAGGTTGATATTGGGGAATATTCCTTCCAGCACAGCCCAGTCCTACCTAATAGAAATCTTCTTAACAGAAGAAACTGATGTGGTGGGAAAAGTCTCTCCACACAGAGGGTGGTGTTGGACATTGTAGCACACAAATCACAGTCTGTTGGGCAAACACCTCGTGCTCCTGCCTTAAAATGAGCTGAGTTTCTCTCTTCTTGGGTCTCTATGCCTCACAGCAGGACCTCTCGTGTTTCTTCATCATCAGATAATAAGCTCTGTTGGCTTCTGGGTAGGTGACTTTGGAGAGGGGCAGCCTGCAGATCGCAGAGTGGTTTGTGGTCATTAGCAGGAAGGTCAGCGCAGACAGGCAAAAAGGCCAGGTTCCAGATGGCACCCCAAACTGCAAAGAAAAATAGCAAACCACCCATTTACCATGTGTCTATCTTTTATTAGAGTAACACCCAGAGCCAGCCACCTTGGAACAAGGTTTCTGGAGGAAGTCTAGACTCGGTTTTGTGTCCCTTTCCTTAGGGAGGCTGGGTTTCTTTATGATGTCTTGACATTGTGCATCAGCCTGAAACATCTACCAGCTCTGGTGAGAGGGCTGCCTCATCTGCTGTGGGGAAGGTTTCTTGGGTGGACATGAGGTAGGAGAGGGTGACAATGAGACAGAAGAGCAGATACCAGAAACATTCAGCTTTTCCCTGGGCTGTGGTACAGACTTTTGGCAACTGAGAGAAGAAGTTAACCCAAATTTAATGTTTCCTTAACATGTGCAGGGCCCTTTTTCCAATTGCTTCAGGCATGAAGTAAATATCTGAAAGAGGGGAAATATCCTAGCAGCCTGCCAGTGCCTAAAGCAGGTCCAGGAGAGCAGGAGAGGCACTTTGGGGAAGGGCCTAGACAGGATAAGGGGCAATGGCTTGCCTCTGACAGAGGGCAGGGTTAGATTGGATATGGGGAAGGAATTCTTCCCTATGAGGGTGGTGAGGCCCTGGCACAGGGTGCCCAGAGCAGCTGTGGCTGTCCCATTCCTGGAAGTGCTCAAGGATAGATGGGGCTTGGAGCACCCTGGGACAGTGGAAGGTGTCCCTGCCCATGGCATGGGGTGGAACTTGATGAGTTTTAAGGTGCCTTCCAACCCAAACCATTCCACGATTCTGTGATCTCATAAGTGCCTAGAGCTGAGCTGTGGAAGTTCATGCAAACTCCGAGGATGGAAAGTGGCAAGTGATAATTCCAAGTCACCAGTTCCAGTGGGAATCACACCAACCACCTGGGCAGAATAGTAACACCTTTCCCAGACTGTTTCTGCCTTTGGCTGAATTTTTCTCCACATCTTGCTGTTTTGTCTGACAAGCCAGGGAAATCAGCCCTTAGTTGATACACTACTTACCACAGACAACATGTGGGCCACTGCTGCTCCCAGGTAGGCACTGAAGAGTGCTGTGGAAAAGAAAGGCAGTTCCTGGTGAGTTCAGTTGCTCATGGAGTAGAACAGCAATGACAAACATCTCTCTTTCTGCCTTGGGCAGCTCAACCAATGATTATGACCCTGTCTGGACAGTACCCTGCTAAACCCTTTCCTGTGTCCCCTCCAACCTGGAGCGTATGGGAAGGGCAAAACAAACAAACAAACAAACAAACAAACAAGCAAACAAACAAGCAAACAAACAAACCAACCAACCTGGAGTGATTAAAAATGTGCAATGGTATCATGGGCTTTTGAAAAATGCACTGACATGGAAAGTATGTGGCTTGATGGATGGGGTTAAATAGGAAAATAACCCTTCTACTCTCATCTGTCCTGCCTCCAGGGCATGAAGGTGGGTCAATGACATACAGAGCTAAATCTCTCTTATATGAGCACTGAATGAGCAATAGTTTCACTCCCAGCTCACTGTGATATTGAAATTTCCTGTGGAATTGCCTTATAAATAATTCTTCAATCCTGCTGTGTTGCCCAGCTCATGCCTTTGATCCATTTCAAGAGAATGGGGAGTGTGTACTGCCTAACTAGAGCAGAGCTGCACTCTTCTCAAAGATTAGGCATGTCCTTCTTCAAAGGAGGAATTTGAGCTGGTATCTATGGCTGGAAAAAAACACCCATGATTCATCCAGCAATGAGCGAACAAACACAATTAATGACTCAAAAAACAAAGCATCTGATTTCAAAGACCTCAGCTAACACGTGCCCACTGATCACAGCTCATTCTTTAAACACAACTCTTGGCCAAAAATGAAAGCACGGAGTGTGTTAAAGCTGTGGCTCCAACACCCAGCCCCACCACTCGTCAGCCTCACCTAAATCCATCTGCCTTCCTGCCTGGAGTGCCCATCTGGCTCCAGCCCATCTCTGCTGTGAAGGCATCCTGTCTCACTCCAAGGGGAGGTGAAAACCTGCTGGGTACCTACCGCAGGCCATGGCCAGGAGGTGTGTCTGCCAGGTGAGAGCCAAGAACATGCCCCCGATGGCAGCACAGGACAGGGAGCTGTTGTAGCCCCACAGCCCCGAGTAGATTTGGTTAAACGGCGTTGCTAAGCTCAGCCCTGGAAAATAAAGTCAGAGAAATGTGTCATTTCTTGGCCAAAGAGATGAAAGCGGTGGAGAAGTGGCATGAATCCAGATTTTCAAAGGTTCTAGCCAGTATTTGTACATGGGGCTGGTTGTAGTCATGTTGCTAGGGTCGAAGGGTCTAAGGGAATCGTGGCAGAATTTTCCTGTTGCTGCTGAGCTGACTTTGCTGATTTGATTGCAGCAGAACACACATGAGTGAATGAGTCTACATGTGAACCTTAAATGAATCCCTGAGGCCTGCACATTCAGGTTGATGGCTATGACTTTCCCTGATCTGCCCCTAAACCCAGCAGGATACACCCAGAAATTAAGTATTTTGTGGTAAAAAATAATCTCAGCACAACAGACACTTTTGTCTTCTGAAGGTTTCCACCCTCATAAAACAAGGTAAGAGAATGGGGAAGTGAATCAAAAGAATACTTAAAACAGAAGTGTGAGCATATTTTGTTTCCAATATCAGCCATTCTCCATTGGGTGAAATACTTGTGGCTTTAATTCCTCCACTTATTGTCGCTCCTGTTTTACTCTCCATGCTTTTATACAAATCTGTGGCACAAGCCAAACCATTACCTGCCAGCATCCCCACTGCTGAGCCGATCACTGCGTGGACACAAATGAGTGGAGAGGAGATAAATAAACCAACCAGGAAAATTCCCCCAGTCCAGGGATTGTCACAGCCATAAACCTGGCCCACACCGACTGGGATGGATTGCAGGAGCTGTAAAAATTAACAAACCAAACAAGACAATTTGTTATCAGCTTTGTAACCTCTTTTTTTGTGTTTGCTTTTAAACCTATTTTTCTTGGCCAGGCTCACATTTGGCATTTGTTGGAGGCAGTCTTTCTTTTTAAGTGGAACATTTGGACAGGTCTCAGGAGATGACAGCAGGGCATTTCCACAGGGTTTCCCCTTCAATGAAAATGAGTCATGGCTTGTTCCCTAGCCCTGAGCTCCTCTGCCAGGTTTTTGCTCTAAGATCAAAGGTAAAGATTTTGTGAAAGGGTTTAATCATCCTCTTGCATGTGCTGCTGACGGGACCATTTTCGCATATCCATAGGGACCATGAGAGTGAACTTAGGGGATGGTTGGGATTCACTAGGAATATGAGAAAGAGTTGCTGGGCTGGTGGGACGGAACCCAGTTTGGTCACAGCTTAGAGGTGGGTTTGAGGCACTTTTTGTATACAACTCCATAAAACTATATAAATGTAATGGTAAATGGTCAATGTTCTTTGAGAAATGTCATTTGTGGGTTTCTATTTAGTGTCAATTAACTTCCTTTTCTTAATCACTCCCTAGGAACCCCTTAAAATAGTCAGCTGAGCCTTAGGAGAAAATAGTTACTCTGATATCTGTATTGTTTATGGTGTAATCCAGGAGAATAAAATGTTCCTTTGGAAAGGTCCCACTTGAATATAAATTAAAAATGTGTGAATGTGTACCTGCACCCAAGCTTTAACCTTTCTAACACAGTAAAATCTGCTTGCTCATGTCTAATCAGAAAGACACAATTTTATAAACAGCTTGTGTCTGAAAAATTAAAATTACCCTGTGAGTTAACTGGAATTCTCAGCACAGCATTAGCTATAGGGAGATGATCAGTATATGCTGTCCTGGTGTAGGGACATATGCATAGAAATAGAAATGGGTAATTAGATTCAAGAGAGTATTTGAATATTATAATCTATACACTTGGATCCAACTGCACATGAAAAGATTCTTGATTTCAAGCTACCAAAAATGTACATTCCTAGAGTAAACCTTTATATTTTGGATAATAGTTCTCTTATAAGTCATATTTTGTACTGCCAGACCATAATGCAGTAAAGAAGGAGGTGGAGCTGTTGGAGCCAAGGGGGTGGCACTGGATGGGCTTTAAGGTCACATCCAACCCAATCCATAGGAATTTATGAAGGCAGATAATAAATTTTTTGCAGTGTTTTTAACTGTAAGTGAAGGGGACTGTCACCCTTAAGGCATCCTACCATTGTGATTTCAGCATCTGCCCAGGTGATGTTTGGTGTTGCTGTTGCAGGATGAATGACAGTCGTAGGGAAGAAGAGGTTGTGTGGTCCTGAAGCAGCCAGGTAGAGGGTCAAGGCCAAGTTGAAAGGCAAGGTGAGAACAGGCAGGTCCCACTTAGAGAAAACTGCACTTAAGGCACTGGTGAAAATAGGGCTGAAAGAAGAACAAAATGAAGCTTGTCAGATAGGCAAAAAATCACACCAGGACCACATCCAACTATAAACCCAGATGCAGCAAATTTGGTCTATTTAAAACAAACAAAAAAACCAAACTAAATTAAAAAAACCCCTTCTCCTGCTTCTATCTGTTTAATTTCCTCAATCTTTCTGATCAAATCAGAGACAGAAAGGGTGACTCCATAAATTTCCTACCTCTCCAAAGGCAATTATCAATGTATAGATTCCTGTCATGTTATGTTAGTATGTATGGTGAATTTGGTAAATGTGAAGGAGACAGGCTCCAGTGCCTTAATGGAGTTATTCTTCCCCAGCTCAATCTCAGTGTTTACCTTTTCTTTTTAGCACCTGAGGTGGACTGAGGCTCTGATACCCATGCTGGGTCTGAGTGAGCTGTGAACTGTGAATGTGGCTGTGTGCCCTTGCTCAGGCTTGTGCATCAGCAGTAAAAGCTGACATCAAAGTGGCTGTAACACCACATGAAATTCAGGCAGACAAATTACATGTGTGGTTTTAACAACCTGCAGCTAGATATTTTGGGGTCAAAGGCCAGGTTTCAAAATTTTTTGCTGGCCAAATACCTAGCGGATTATGGTGTCATATATACGAGTAAAATATTACTAGTTGTTTGTTTTGATTAGTGTCAACCATCATGTCTTGGGACCACTGAACAGCTTCTGTGCTTGGAGAAGTAAATTTTCATGACATTTTTATATGGTGACTTAAATAGATGAAACACTTGTGGCTGATGATGATAGGAAATAGTGAAAATAATGTTCCTCTTGAAACAGAAATGAATTGATGCATCACAGCCATATGACTCACGTTTACAACATTGAATTACACATGATCAGACACTGATTTTTGTTCTCCCCACTGGGATTATTTGTGATTATGTGGGTATTTTTATTTGTTTCTGGATTACACCTGAGTTTAAAAGTGTAAATAACAATGCAGATTTAACAGTACGTATGTGTTAGTTGTGTTCCCTTTCCACTGCTGGCTGCATAGAAATGCAGCAGCTCAGTCCCAGGTGTGGGGGCTCTGGGGCTGGAAGGAGAAGCAGAGGAGCCATCTGTCTTACCAGGTCATGGACACCAGTGCCACAGGCAGGAGGAGCCACCAGTTGTAGTCCCCATCAGCAGAGAAGACAGCCATCAGCAATCCCACCAAGACCCCGTTGTATCCATACAGGCCTGCTGCTATGGCTGATCTGTGTGGAGGGAACAGCTGTCCTGAAATCCTCTCCCCTGAGGATGCTTTGCTCACATCAGCCCTCCCTCCCCACCCAGCTGTGGCTCTATTTGGGGATGACCTGCTGGAACTTGTCCACCGAAATTCGATTTCGCACACTTGGGTCAGCACCTACCCCGTCTGCAGGTTTGTCCGGTGTCCCCCTGCACCAGGTGCAGCTGCTGGGAGATCTCTCTGGCCCTACCAGACCAGATACATGCCCAATCATGGCTGGATCACACAATCATGGAAGGTTTGGGTTGGAAAAAACCTTAGAGACCACCTTGTTCCAACCCTATGCCGTGGGCAGGGACGCCTCCCACTAAATTCAGGCTTCTCATCCACATCAAACATCTAACACATAAATCAGCACTGAAGTGGCCACCTGAGGGGGAAAAGGATGGACTTACCTGTCCTGACCCAGAACAAGTGCTGTTAAAGTTGAGACAACTGTTCCCACACATCCTGTGAGTGTCCACCACGGGTTCTGGAGCAGGAGGCCGGCCAGAATGACCAGCCCACTGAGGGGATTGTTGACAAACATCACCTGGGATATCCCACGCAGCACCCAGTCAAGGAGCTGGATCACGAGAGGTTTGTCTGGAAAAGATCAATTCCAGTAATAAAACAAGCCCCCTAAAATCTGCAGATGGTACTGATTTGGGATGTATTTTTGAAACTCAGGAAAAGTTTTGGCAGTGGGACTTGGCACCACGACTGAAGCAATGAATCAACAAGACTGTAAAACCTGACAGGGATTTATTATGGTCCACAGTGAAGGCTTACAGCTGGAAAACTGAGATGAACAGTGAGGTTGCCAGAACCCTGTGTTATAAAGTACCCTGGACCAGATTCATATGAACCAGCTAATTTATGATGTCTGTGGCTCAGATGGCAAATCGTGTGTGTATCCCACTGCTGATTTATTACAGGGACCAAACACACCTACCTATGTGTAATTTAACTTCACAGTGGCATTAGGCTTGACAGAAACTGCTCAGCTGAAAGGACATGGAGTGTTAAGAAGAATGGCAGAGTACAGAATAACCATCCAGGGCTATGTTCTGTGGGACTAAATTCACTTTGTACATGGCATGCTGGGAGGTAAATGTCATCTCAGACATCCCCAAGATTTAAGCACTATGTGGATCTCTGCACAAAGCTGATTTTTTCCCCCTACAAAATGGACATAAATCAGGGTAGAGGTAGTTTTTGTACTACTCTAACTTGAATCACATCACTAAGAAGTTAGTTATTACTCCTTCGATGTACTTTTTTTTTTTTTTTTTTGAATCTGCTGTCATTAGTCATGATGAAGTAGTTTTACCTTTCAGCCAGGTTCCAAAATCCTTCATGTCTCCAGTGAGGTAACCCACAGCTCTGCAGAAACTCTTCCCACCTGTGCTCAGTGGATTCTGCTTCATTGGCATTTTTTCCCCCTTGGTTTCTGTCTTGACATCAACACAGTTTTCCATGTTGATGTTCTGAACCTTTGGTAAAATTCAAGGGAAAAGAATAAAAGAATAAAAGAAAAAAATAAAAAAAATATGTCTCTTTACCACATAACTGTTCACCACATGTTACTTTGGAACCAGAAAGAGGAAAATCCTTACTCTGAGCACCTGATTCTTTTGTGTCCATGAGCACATTCCCTTTTCATGTTCCCTGTTCTCCCAGACTTCCATGCAGTTATAAGAATATGTCTCATTTATTAATCTCTGCTGCTTAATCCATATTTCCAGTTTGAATTCATCCATCAGCCATCAATAATAGGCACCTAAATTCAGTTTCATAATCACCTACTGGGATCAGTTCAACCTTTCTCATGAGCACAGGCTTAGCCTGGGGTTGTCCATGGTGCCTTATTCCATTAGTCACATGCATTCATACATTCCTTTTTCTCATTGAACTGCACTTTAAGCTGACCAATCTTTAGAAGTACCCAGCAGTGATTCAAGAGTTTGATGCCCAAATTCACCGTTCTTGCTTTCCACTCTGCCTTAGTCATGTTGCTTTCTTCTCTGCTGAGACAATATTGGGGACTGCATGTTGGAAGCTGTAGTGAGAAACCCTGGAGGCTAATGAAAATGCACTTATTAAATTTGCCAGGTGATATAAAAAGTTTAAATAAGGTAGGGGATTGTTATAGGCCCAGCAAAAGTGTTTAGGCCTAAATAAGGTGTTTGGGGTGCAGGACTGGGAGATGGGGTCCCCTTTGTGACACACACCCTTTGCATAAGGGGTTGCTGGAATAACCTCTGGCACCTCATGCAGCCTAGACAGCATTATTCAGGCACATGGGTCAGAGGCTTACACCTAACAGTAAAAATCAGTGCCTATAGCCAATTCACTGTTTGTCTAAGAGCCAATTCTGAATATGAAGTCATCAAATAAATAAAAATCCCTGTTCCTGGAGCATACTCTGTTTCCTGAACTAATTCTTGGTGATTATCAAGCAAACACCAAAGTGTGTTGTTGTGTGAATACAGAACCAGTGGTGCTTCAGGTCTCACTGGTGAGTGCCAGCTTGTGCAAGAAATAATGAATTTATATTGGGAGCTGATAGTCTAAATAGGATGATACAGACATATAGGTCTTGTGTTAGTTCTTGACTCTCTCAAAGCTTTATTAAAGGCCTTGTAAACAGTGTGGGGAGAGAACCCATAGCTCAAAAACACAGTTGCTGAGTAATTAAGCTGCTTCACCCCTGGGCATTGCACCCTCCAGTCTCGTTAAGCAGCTCTGAGTCTGTGTAGGAGAAAGCCTGGTTAATGCACCATTGGTTAATCCTGGCCATTTTCTTATTCTTGTGGTACTGGAGGGCTGGTGGTGACATTTCAGGAAGCAGTAAATATTTGCACAAATAAAAAATTGGCATTTTCTGCCTTCTGGAAGAGCTCAGCTAATAAAAGGATAGGTTCCATATGAGAGGCTGATTACAGAACCAGTATATACAGAAAAGTATTGAGTTTGACTCTGTGTAGGACATGAAGGTAAAGATCTGGAATAAAAAGGCTAAGGAAGAAAAGGAGAGGCGGAAAGAGTGGTGCTAGGGATGGTGTCTTGATACAGGAAGGCTTTTTTTGGGTCTGTTATAACTCATTACATTAATTCATTAACCTTCACTTTTTTCATACTTTATTCTGGAACAAGTGAACAGAATGTACTTTCAGTTAAATCAAAATTTCCAGCTAAGATAAACACTCTCCATTTGGTGAAAGTGCATTTACATTTTCCTTTCAAAGGATCTCCCTCTTTATGCAGCTTGGGCTTTCCCTGTGGTTAACCTGTAAAATGAAGTGCTGCTGCAGTGCAGAGCGATGCTGTGAGACCCTGGGTGTTCCCCTGCATGCTGAGTGAGGAGCTGTTTGCACTCAGGAGCCTGCAGAATGGGATGCAATGTGCATGTGAAGTGTTGGAGTCACTGTCCAGTCCACTTGTACAGTGGAGACAAAAAATGGATGAGGTTGAGGGCCTGAATTCACCAAGAAATGGATGTATTGCTTTGCCATATAAAGGCATGTGTGAGCTGGCAGTGCTCCTCTGCCCTGGGTTTCCACGGGCAGAAATGGAGCCAGCTCACTGCAGCTGGCACGGCAAACAGACCAGGTGACCTGGTGAGTCACTTGCACTAACCTGTCTCCAACTTCACACCCAGTGAGTGCCCAGCGTGTTCCGGGGCGTTCAGAGTCACAGAGGCTGCAGGGTGATCGTGGTCACCTTCTGTCCTGCAGTGCTGCTCAACTCGTGCTCATTATGTCACAGAATCATAGAATACTTTGTGCTGGAAGGGGCCTTTAAAGCTCACCTATTCCAACCCCCCAGGCACTCCCTTTGAGCTAGGGATGGGTCTCTCTAGAGGGACCCCAGGAATTTCATCTGTTCAGCAGAGCATGTGGTGAGTGACAGGACAAGGGGCAGTGGCTTCAAGCTGAGAGAGGGCAGGGTTAGATTAGACATCAGGAAGAAACTGTTCCATGTCAGGATGGGAGGCCCTGTCAGAGATTGCCTAGAGAAGCTGTGGTTGAACCATCCCTGGAAAAGTTCCAGGCCAGGCTGGAGAGGTCTTGGAGAAGCCTGGGCTAGTGGAAAGTGTCCCTGCCCATGGCAGGGAGTGGGGCTGGATGAGCTTTAAAGACCCCTTCCAACCCCAACCATTCTGTGATTGTTTATGCTGAGAGGGAATGAAACCATTATTGAAGAGCCTCCTCACCTGCAGAACAGCCAGGTGGGAAGTGGGTATAGGCCAAGAAAGCCTTTGGTTTGGGACAGGGTCTTCATGACACAGTAAAGACCCAGATCCAGCCCCACTGGTTTCATGACTTCCCTGAATCCCATCCCAGGCACTGTGTGGGGGCTGCATCCTGTCTGAGTGGGTTTTGCTGTCACCACAGCCCTGATGCTTGTCCCGTCTATTCAGAAATACAAAGTATGAAGGACTTGCACTACTTCTACTTGTCCAATAAGAGCACAAAGAGATAGTGAAACACCTGGAAACTGGCACCAGCATAAACATTCTTAGGCGTTTTTAGTAATTTTACAAAGCAGTACCTACCATATATATACATAGATTAATGATTTGTTAACACATTACGTTGCTTCAGGGAGTAGGTGATAGCAGGTGTTTAGGAAAGGAAAGAATACAAGAGGTGTCTTATCTCAGAATTGTGGATATGCTCAGAGAATTTTAACACAGTGATATCTGAATAATAATGCAGACTGAAGTGTACATGCTCTGATGGGCATTTCATGTGTGTTGGTCTGCAGGTCTTTTGAAGACCTGCAGCTGAAGTTATGCAAATATATGGTTTTCACTGAAAGCGTTCTTTTTTCTTAGTGCACAAAGCAGGGAAATGGAAATAATTGCAAAAAGAGTGTTCTGCTGGAACAGACTGCTTGGCTTCTACAGAGGGGTAGATTTGGTAATTTTTTTATTCTTGATTTCTATTAGTCTGGGAAAAAAGTTTTTTAAAGACTATGTCCTGTTCTCAGACAGCTTGGAGCACGCTGCCTCGTCTCACATAAACTCTCGAGAGGTGTTCCAGCCCTGCAGAGCAAACTCCCAGTACTGGTGTGTAACTGGTGAGATACAGGAGCAGCAGCAGAACCCAAGCAGAGCCAGTTTGAACACACTTTTCACCTCAGTGGTGCAAGTGGTTTGCAGTGTGCTGTAAGTGCAGAGAAACTATTGAAAACCATTTTCATGGGAAGTGAGAGCTTCCCATGAAACAAAGCAGAAAACATACAGATGTTTCTCTTTCATGAAGATGAAATAATCACAGCGCCGAGATGTTAATCTACTGTGCTTTTTAATCATCCTTTCAGAGATAATAAATGTCCTGCAGCAAAGTACTGACGTTATGCAACCCCGTGTCTCCCTAAATCAATTTTCCTTCCACTTGTGTACACTTCCTGCCTGTCACGCCGTGTCACCCACGGCATCTCAGTCATGCCTTCTAAAGCTGGCTCTGTGCTGGGGCTGCACTCCTGCAGCACCTGGCCCTGCAAACACTCCTTTATTCACCTGCTGAGGAGGAGACAAGCCTGGCCACAGGTTGGTTTTGCGTTGTGCATGCTAAGAGCAGTGTGGTGCTTGCAGCTGGGAGAGGGACAGAGTTTTTAGTTTGGCTGATTAATGTTCCAGGTAATGGGCTCTTCCAAGCTTGGACATGGGGCTTTTACCTGTGAAAATGCAGGAAAGTTATCTAGTGCTTTCTCTTCTTTCTGGAATTTTCCTCTCTCCCTGCCAAAATTCAGGTTTTCTGAGGGTTTAATTTATGGTGAGGTATTTGTTTGTGCAAGGACCTGCTACCACACAATCACAGCCATTGTATCTTGCATTCTCTGAATTGTTGCTGTGAAGTCTATGAGCAGCCAAGCTCTGTGAGCAGCCTGTTTTTAGAGGAATTCCTGCATCCAAGCACAATAGGAGGAAAGGGCCAGACTCTCAGCAGCTCTAATTCCAGCACAGCCCAGTGTGAGGTTACCAGGGGTGTAGTAAAGCTGGATTAATATTGTGTTAGGCATAGGAACACATGCAAGCACAAGCACAATCCTTGAAACAGGTTATAATGCACTTGACCCTCACTGGAAGAAAATAGTTCAGGTTCTCCCATAGAAGATATATTTCAAAGTATTAGTTCAAAAGAAATCTTGCACCTCAGATTCAAATATTCATTAAGCTCACATGCAATTTAGTGTTCAGAGACATGTCTCTCAGGGACAGAGAAATACAGAGACACTATCTCATCAGCTGTGTATTATTACTATCTGGGCATTTTCATTTGGCAGAATGGAAAGGCAGTAAAAGGAAATGTTAAAGAGTTCTGGTTATTTCTTTTAAAAATCTATTTCTTTTCTCTATTTCCTCCAAGGCTCGGCCACCTGGGCTAAGCAGTACAAATAAATCCTCACCCTGCTAGAAGTTTCTTGATAACTGATATTCTTGTGCTCCTCCTGAGCCTCAGCTGCTGTCCTTCAGCAGGACTGCTCAAATGCTGTTTGCCAGGTGTTTTGAGGGAGAGGAAAGACCCAGGTAAGTCAGTAACAGGGTGCATTAAAAGGAAAGAACAGAGTGCTCTTACCTCTCAGACGAGCTCGGGAGTAGCTGTAGGTTTGCTGGTTAGGCCAGAAGGAAAGTAGGGAAAAAGAAAATGTCCCACCAGCTTATATAGGCTAGCATGGCTCCTGTCCTGATATTACTGATTTGTTTCTCCTCCCACTTAGTGAGTTCCAAGTGAATGTTAAGAAAGTTCCCCTTTGTATTCTCCACCTTTCCTCTTGCTCTGTCCTGAGTCTCTCGCCAACAAGCTATCTTAATGTCCTCTTTCCTGCTGTTGGATTTTTAAAAATTATTTTATTTTTACTTTTTCCTTTAAAAAAAAATATCCTTTAACTTTGTCCTTTCTCCCTCTCTACCACTTAAAAGAACAGAGGATTTTAAAATGGAGTCTCAGCGTACCTGAGCTTGACCTCAAGCTCATCCTCAGCATTATCTTCCTTATCCAATACAACTTAGCATCCTTCCCTATCAAAATTCTAACTTGGGAATGTGCAAAACAGCATTTTGTGTTCAGCAGCCTATCAAGTTTTCCTGTTTCTGGGTAGTTTTCAGAAGCACTGTTTTGTTAATGAAATCAGTGGAAGACCTGATGACCTTCCAATGTTTAATTGCTTTTTATCAATTTTTTTGAGAAATTCAAGTGGTATTTTTCTTTATTTTCTTTTTTTAGGAAAAAAAATTTAACCTATCCTCCCCATCTCACTGGAGGAATCTGAAATATCAGAAGTGTGGCATATTTGAGAGGTTTGTAAGGCTGTGAGGTTTATAAGGCTGTGAAAGTGCTGCAAATGACAGAGAAGAGGCTGGAGAGGGAAGTCTTGAATAGTAATGCAGGAGAAAGGGCAGAGAAGAAGATGGTGAACTTGAGGGGCCTTATAGGCTAATTTAAGCCATAGTAGAATTCACTTTAGGACTCTTTCACAGTGATGGCTGAGAGAAGCAACCTTGCAAATTGATCTGGGTGCTGGAGAGAATGGTTTATTGTTAAACCAGAACCCATCTAGCTTTATGACTTTGCTTCCCCCAGCCCTGTGGAAACAGCCTCAGCATGCACATGAGATGGAGGGATGTTATTCTCACTGCACTCATTCCCAGGGTGCATCTCTTTTGATGGAGATGTTTTTAACAGCAGACTGGATTTTTTTTCTCCCCTAAGAGGAGGGCATCTCATATAAGCTGTCAGCTTGGCATTGCTGCAAGAGCTAGTCTTCCTCTGATCAAATAGGCAGCAGCCCTTGTGAGTGAGCCAGGCACTGTCATCCTACGCCTTTGCACCCAGTAGAACATGAAATTTTGCAGGGGAAGCTGCTTCACTCTAGTGCAGTTAACATATTTTCCCTTTACCATTAATTTCTTCTTGGGCTGTCTTTGCTTTCTGACTGGTGAAATGATTCCTTGCATGTCCAAAGAAGGGAAATCCATTGGGTGATTTGGATGGGAGAGCCTCACAGGGAGTCTGTTCAGACTGAGTTTTAATCTTCACACCTCTCATATTTCAGGGTTGCCCATGCCTGGCTTCATGTTATTTCAAACAACACCTTTTCAGCTCTCCCTCGAAGGGTTGCAGCAGATGGGGCAGGCAGGGCTCACTCCTGGATTGTGCTGTAGGGTATTTCTTTCCTCCAGGGAATCACAGATTCACAGAATATTCTGAGTTGGAAGGCACCCACAAGAATCATGAAGTCCAGCTCTTAAGTAAATGGATCATACAGGGAACGAACTCACAACCTCAGTGATATTAGCACCATGCTCTGACCAATGCAGCTAATACAGGATCACAGAATCCCAGAAGGTTTTGGGTTGGAAGAGACTTTAGAGCCCATCTCATTCCACCCCCTGCCTTGTGCAGGGACACTTTCCACTATCCCAGGTTGTTTCAAGCCCTGCCCAACCCAGCCTGGAACACTTCCAGGGATGGGGCAGCCACAGGCAGGGATGCCAGGGCCTCCCCACCCTCACAGGGAACAGTCTCTTCCTAACATCTAGTCTCCACTGCTCTCTGTCAGCACGAAGCCACTCCCACCTGTCCTGTCACCACATGTCCTTGTACAAAGGAACCAGATTCAGGGCTGCTCTGTCTGATTCTGGTGCCTTAATGAGGTATTTGACAGGTTGGAGGGACACACAAAAAAGCCAGTGGCTGGCGGGTCAGTGATGGATATCTTGGAGTGGTGCATTGTTTGGATTATCAGAGCTGGTTAATAAGTAACAGGATCACAGTCTGCTGATGCCCCTGTGGGAGTGAGGTCCCTGGCAGAGCCTGCTCTGGGATGGAGGCAGAGCAGGGAAGACCTCCAGTGCGGTGTGACAGATCTGTGGAACACAGGTGCAGCCAGCTACTGGAGAGGTGGATGCAGGAATGCCTGCCTGCAGCTGTGTGCCCCTAGGTAAAGCCCTCCTGGCTGCCTGAGGACTGAGATTCCCCCTGTATAGGATTGATGTAGGAAGGTGGGAATGATAGAAAACCTCCCAGGTGTAACTCAGTGCCAGTTCTTGTGCCCAGCACTGACCTCCAGGGCTGGCCCCTCTATGATGTAGGTATCTTTTGGGTTCAAGGTGGGAAGACTGAACCTGCAATGGCCATTCCTAGGCAAAAGGATTGAGATGTGCCACGTGTTTGTCATGTAGCTGTCACATATCACCTGCCTGGTGGGTGGGCCAGAGTGGGCCACCAGCTCTGGGAGACCAGGTAAATGTGTGCAAATTGATCGTGCAGGTGACACAGGGGGCTAGAGAGTTTCCTCTTGATTTTAGGCATGTGTGAAGACCACTTGGTGCTGAGGACAAGGCAGCTAGTGATGGTGTCTGACAGCTAAGCTCTGTGTGATTTAGGAGGTCTAAATCTGTGACTTACCTCATCAGCTCTCTGCTGGCAAAGATGCCAGATGTTTCTTCTTCTGTGCTCTCTGGGAAAGTGTCTCTGAGAAGATCCCTTGGACCAAACCCAGTGCTTGACGTGGTCAGAACAGGGGTTGGTCATTGGATCTCAACCAGACACAGCACCAGGAAAATGCTGAATGATCCTTGACTGGTTTAGCTCACCTGGTAGGAGCTGTCTGGCTGCATCAGCTGGGTACAAAGCTTGAACTGGTCAGCTGTGCCAGGAAAGATTCTAATGGCCCTAATTCAGCTTCACACACTTTGGCTTCACTCCTTTCTCAAGCCTAAGTGGCCTTGAAGAGGTGCATTAAAACCACTTGGTAGCAGACTGGCTTTTACTGCTGTTTTTGGCTGTGCTCCTTGACTCGGCTTTTACCGATGGGAATAGGCCTGCTCAGAGAGCTGCATCAGCTCTTGGACTCCAACAAGGGCTTTAAAACGGTGTAAATCCATGTATGCAGCTCTGCAGGTGGCTAAACCCCAAGTCCTGGTCTGCTTCTGCTAGGCTGGGGTGTGGATATGGTGACAGCATTCCTGCTAATGCAGCCCACAGAGATATTGGCTTTCTTGCTGCAGGGACATCCTGCTGCATTGTGGTCACCTTGGTGACCACCAGGACCCTCCAGGCCTCTTCTGCCATGCTGCTTTCCAGCTGCAGGGCCACCAGCATGCCTGGATGGAATTGTTCCTCCCCCAGATGTGGGACTTCATATTTCTTCTGGAACTTGAAGGGGTTCTTGTCAGCTAATTTTTTCTAGCCTGCTGAGGATCCTCTGGATGCCAACACAGCCCTCTGGTATACCCAACACTACTCCCAGTTTTGTCCCTTCCCCAGATTTACTGAGGGTGCAATGTGCTCCAACATTCTGGTCTTTAATTAAGAAATTAAATTTATTATGCCTGGCTTACACCACTAATGACTGGGCTCTATGTGTAATTTGTGCCACTGATTATAACGCTTTGAGCTCAACCATTCATCCAATTTTCAATCCAACTCGCTTCACATTTATTTAACTCATACTTCATTAACTTGTCTGTGAGGATGTTATGGGACAGAGTGTCAAAATGAGGTGATGCTCCAAATTTGCTACAGCGAGGTAAGGGACTTCTGCAGCTCACATGGGCTGACTGTGACCAAACCTAATGTTTCACTTCCAGAAGTACTGCCAGTCTGTGGCTCTTCTGGAGGTGTGTGGAGAGCTGGCAATAGTAATGGAAATATGGCAGGAGTGAGAGAGAGCCCGTGTCCTGGCTGAGGACACACCTCCTCTGGCCAGCTCTGGTCTGGCCTGTCCCACAGGCAGGGTTCCTGGAGGAGCAGGTCAGCCCCCACCAACGTCTGTGGCCACTTTGCTTTTCATCATCTTGTTTTTATGAGTGAGTGAAGAGTGGAAAAATCCGTTTCAGCACAGAGCACCACAGGGTCTGTCACAATCTTGGACGTGTTTGCTAAGAGCAATAGTTTTGGGTTTATACGGAGCCAACAGCTGAACTGGTATGGGAAGCTTCTATCCCTGCATTTTGGCCTCCAAAAATTCTCTAGAGAAAGCTGCTGTTTGACATTCCCCTGTGTGGCAGTGGGGTGGGGCTGGGTACAGACCGTGCTCTGCTCCAGTGTCCGTCTCCCTCTCGTGGTGTGAGAGGGAGCACAACCACATGTGCAGCTGTGGAAACTGCAGCAAATATTCAGATCTCCAGTTTCAGAGGGCTCACAAACAGCCCTTGCCCTGGCACGGTCCAAACTCTTTGTGCTCCATCTGCTGCTATGTGCACTGCTCTTAACGATGTATGCTCCCCAAAATACCAATTCTCCTTACACATACACATCACTTCCCTCCTCTTCCTACCTGCTCTGGAGACCCACTGTCCTTTCTGTCCACCTTGACATGCTCTCATGACTCACCTTCTCAGTCCATGCAGCTCCAAGTGTGCATAAGTGATACCTGGAAACCAGCTTATTGATTAGGAGTGGCAGTCTCTGTATCCTGGGATAGGAGTGGGGCAGGAAAGTGTGCAGAGCAGGTTGTAGTTGTCTTACAGCTACAGTACTGTGTAAAAAAGCTCTGCTCTGTCATGGCAAAGTAAGTGGCAACTTCAGAGACAGGTGCAGACTCTCCTCCTGCAGGCTGGTGCTCCGAGTGCTGGGGTACAAAACAACTCCTCTATTTCAGCTGCAAGTTTTTCAAGGTATTTGTTCAACATGTTGCTGCTAGTGGGAGTGGGGAATTGTTTGGAAAGGCACTAGTTAGCCAAGGCCAACACATGCCAAATACTGCAGTGGTTGTTCAGCAGGTTGGTGATGGGGAGCTGCCCTCTGGAACCATCCCATTCACCAGTGTCAAGATTCCCATGGTGTCCAGCTCAGGAAATGTGTCTGAGGCTCCAGGAAGGACCAGACAGTCATGTGTGTCATGAAACCCAGTGACATACAGGTCAAAGAAAAGCCCAGTGCGTTGTTCTGACTGGTTCCCCTCGTTTGGTTTTGTGTCCCCTTCCCTTTTTCCAGTCAGCCAGGTTATTTTTCCTGGAGCAATGGATATTTCTCCAGGCTGGTCTGGCTGCCTGTGGTGATGAGATTGAGTAGCAAGTCCTGGGACTCAGGAGCTGAAAGGGAGAAAAGCTCTCTGGTTCATGCCGCATCTGAACCTCGAGACTATTTGTTTTTCTGGTCATCTCTAGCATGGCAGACTGGATCATCCACATGACAATCATAGCATTATGGAATAGTTGTTCAGAGAAGAGCTTTGAGATGATTGAGTCCAACCATTGTATTGAAACAGTCTGAAATACTGGAGGGATTTGGAAGCCTGAGGTTGACTGTATTGCTGTATTTCAGTAAAGATGGGAAACTGAAACTCAAATAATTCCAAGTTTCAGCTTCAAACCCCTCTCCTCTTCTCCTGGCTCCAAGGAAAAGCCCAAATTCAAAAAGGCTCTTTTTCTAAACCTACCTCAAGACATCAGGATCCTGTTAGGAACAACAAATGGCCAGACTTGCCTCTTTTTACGACACAAGGCAAAGTGTTTTCCTGCTTCCTCATTTACTTTTGCAATTTGAGAGTCAATTCACTTCCCTGCATCCACTCTCAGCTTAATAATCTTCCCTGCCCTTTCTGCTTCCCTTGCCCTGGTGGTAGGGCTGTGAGTCTCATCCAGGGTATGGCTGCTTCCAAGGAAATAATCCATTCTCACAAACCTGTATGTTGTAGGAGATGTATGTGTTAGACCTTAACATAGAGCAGAATACTTTAATTTTTCCAGCAAGAAACTCTTCCAGCCTATAAATCCCAGTGATTACTACTTTCTTGAGAAGTAATTCTTACTAAAAGTGGAAGATGATGCACATAGTATGGGTTGCTGATCAACAAGAGAAAGAGGACTGGTAGCATCCAGAAATGAAGCATCAGACAGCAGAAACAACTGAAAATTAATAGTCAGTGCAATGGATAGAGGGAGAGTTACTCTGGCTATGGGTGGTTACGGGGTTTTGCAACCAGTGCTACAAAGTGACATTTTCATGCACAAGCACAAACAGGAATAAATCTATTTGCAAAAAAATTCACATTTTAGGGTAGGCAAAAGAAAAAAAAATCTGTTGGATAACTCAGTTATCTGTTGGATAACTCAGTTCCTGTGAAGGGAAAATGTCTTAAATGTGATTTAATTTGCACAATGAATTAAGCTCACTTGGCAACAGCAAGAAACCATTGCTGGCTGACAGTTTGTCATCACCTCTGACTTTTTTGTTTTCTCCAAAGACAGGAAGTCTGTACCTGATTTCTGGCTGAGTGGTTCTGCAAAGCAGAGATTTTTGGAAGACAGAGCAACAGATCTGTCAGCACTTGGTTGAGATGAGGGAAGTGTGGAAAACCAATGTCAGGTACAGGATAGGGTGTGCTGGAGGAAAAATACTCCAGACCATCCTAAGCTGCACAGGTCAAGGATGCCTCTGTCTCTCTGCCTTTGCCTTTTGCAATTCAGTGCACAGCACAGTTTAATTTGTGGGGCTGGGATGTGCTGAACAGCCCAAACAACTGTGCATTTTGGGTGGTGACGTAGTTGGATGTTTTTGGAAGGGCTTCTGCACACACTTGGTGCTTCAACCCTGCTGTGCTGTGTGAAGATGCACATTTTGGGAGCAGAGATTTGTGTCTGCCTCAGATGCCCATGCAAAAAGCTACCCCTGAAGGTGGATGTGAGGATGCAGCTCCGTGAGACTTTAAGCTCTTGAACGCACAGAGGTTACTGAGTGCTCTCAGGAGCTGCTGAATAAGAAGTCAGAGATATCCAAACTCATTGCCAGGCAAATCATGGTGGGAGAAACCTTTGCTTCCCACAGAGCCATCCCATGTCTTATCCCACCACTGGGATGTGTGAATTCCAGCTGTGGCAACAGCTGTAGGAGCTTGTAAAAGCCCCCTGAGAACTGTAAAATCAACTGCAATCAAGGGCTTGTTTCCTATTTGAGCTACTTCCATCTCCCAAATTAAAACTGATGTAGAGGAAGACAGAGTGAGGGAAAGTGTTCAGCAAAGAGGTTTCCCCCTCAGAGTGGTAATATTTCTGCAACCCTGGCAGAAATCTACAGAAAACCTAAATCATTCTGCAGTGTTGGACAATATGTCTGTCTTTGCAGACGGGAGATGTCTGGCATGGACAGAGCACAGAGCAAATCCCCAGCAGCTGGATATTTTTAGGAATTATCTTATTCTGACAGGTTTTGAAATTTTGGGTTTTTCAGCTTGTAGGGAGGCCCCATGTTGCTCGACTGGCCTCTGGAACACAGAACCCTTCCTGGTATTTTCTGGTGCCTACTGGGATGCTGGCTGGCTCCCTGTGCCAGCAGCCTAGGTGCTGGGGAGAGATGCATACTCTCCCTGTATCTGATGATTTCAGGCTCCTGAATCAGTGCAGGTCTGCACTGATTGCTTGTAGTTGTGGGAAGAAGTGGTGTCACATTGCAGAAGGGCTGAATAAAAGGACAATATTTATTTTAAGCTCACAACAATGTTGAATGGAATAAGCAGTAGGGCCCAGGCTCTGAAGCAAAGCAGCTTTGATTGCTTGAGAGTAGAGTCCAACAGGGAAATCTGTTCATCAGACTTTAACCCACCGTGCTTTGCTGGCCTGTGAGTGCCATGCAGTGCTGCAGCCACTTCTCCCCATCATGGTTTGGAAGCACAGCACTGGGCTTTCCAGGTCTGCACCTCCCTAGTGTCACCACCTCCTGTTGTATTCTCCCTCTGTGCTGCTCTTCTCATCAGCTCTTGACCCCTGTGAGGAGGTGATTAGGTCTCAAAGAAGATCAGATGGTGGAAACCAGTTTTAGAGTGGAGATCAGGAAAAAAATTAATTTTGGAAAGGGCTGTCAAACACTGGCATAGCTGCCCAAGGCAGTGATGGGTAGTGAATCCTACCCATTCCTTTAAGGATTTAAATGCCATGTGGATGTGGCACCTGGGGACATGGGCTAGTGGCAAGTTTAGCAGTGCTGGGGGAATGGTTGGAGTTGAGGATCTTAGAGGGCTTCTCCAGTCTAAAGGGTTCTGTGCTTCTGTGAATCAGGAGGGAAACTTTGTGCTCCAGCAATGAGGATGCTCCAGTGCAGGTGGCAGCGTGGCTCTGACCTCTGCTGCAAATATCCGCTGGGAAAGCAAATCCCTTCCCTCCACTTTCCCTCCGTGCAGCTTTGATAATTATTCATGAGGAGTCATTACCAGGTCAGTCATCCTGGAGCCACGAATACCCAAGACATCTAAAGGGCTTGCCCCAGCTTTTTCTGTATGAGTTCTGGGGCTGATCTTCTCAACAGAAGCATCTATGTCTCTGGGAGAAGAGTTGAGAACTTCCTCTCAAAGAGCAAAATTGCCTTTTTTTTTTCCTTTTAGGAGGTATGAAGCAAATGCAAGAGTAAGAATAATAATATTTGAAGCAATAAAGTAAGCATTTTTCTTGGAACTGCATTGTGTATATACTATTTTTTGCATTGAGCTCCACTTATAACAGAATTGTCTTAATTCACTGGGAAGCTCTCTTGCAATTCCTTCACTTTGCTAAGTCTGTTCTGCTTTTTAATTTTTTAAGGCAAATTTTTAGCAGGTTGGTTTTTTCATGTGCTAGGGCTAGGCCAGGTGTTGGTTTGTACAGGAACATTTATTTAATACTGTTTTAAGGTGGAGGTGAGCTGGGTGGAGTGATGGCTTTAACTGCAGAAGAGACTTTTTTTTTTCTCTCCTTTAATGGTCATATTTGTTTTATGTTAGACCTCTGGGAGCTGTTGCAAAATTATTAGTCCCACTGAAAACTGTACATTTTTTCTCTCTTAATGAAAATTTTTATAGAACTCTCTAGGTATCAGACTGCTGGGCTACCACTGATAGCTTCAGTTAGTGCTTTTATTGTCTGCTGTTCCCTTGCAGGAGATACTTGATTTGTCTTGCCTGCTTTCAAGAATTATTAGTACAGGATATAGTTACTCAAATCTTTTGATTAGCTAGAGACTCAAAAAAGGTGTTTATACTCTATTTTTTATGGAAGGCTTCAACTCTAGAAATTGCTTTACTAATTGATTTTAGGATGGATTTTCTTGTGGCTGAGGAATTAATGCCTGCAATGGCACTTACATGACAAATCCTTCCAATAGCCATATTGTGCCTGGGCTTCACTGTTATTTTTAGGAAAACAAACAATATGTTTGGCATAACTAACAGCAGTTGTGTTTTTTCTTCACATATATGGTGAAGAAAAGCATTATTTTGCAGTAATTTTTCCAGTAACCTTGGATTTTTACTATTTAAATATTTCTCTAATGCTGTGCATGAGCTAAATTAAACTGTTCATGAATAAGCTCTCCTAGTTTCTGTGTGCTTCATGTTTCATTGACTGCTGTAGAGAGAAGGTCTTCAGACAGTTGTGTGTCACTTCTGGTGTTATTCTGCCTCTCTTTGTCTCTCTGCAGTGGCAGCAACAGGAAGATGTCCCTGATCTTGCAGATTGCAGTGACCATGGGAGATGGTTTTGATGCTAGCATTTGTTTGCTGATATGATGGCTCAAAGGATGTCTTGGAAAAGAGGGGAGGAAGTAGGACCGAAATTTTACGAGAGATCCTGGAATGGCCTCCCCTGTTTAAAAAAAACCAAACATCTGAACATAAACAACACCATGTTTTTGTCTCCCAGGATGAATTTATTCTTGGATGCTGTTTCTAGGGGACATTAGAGGGGTGGCAGGTGCTGGTGCTGCTGGATTTTAGGTGATTAAGGCACAAATAATCCCATGAGCACCACCGAGTCTCACCTTCTTAAAAAGTGGTTTTTGGAGCTGGGATCCCACCTTTTCAAAAATACTCACATGGATCTGCAAAACAGCCCTACATCGTGAGGCAGAGAGGACAGCTTCTGATCTGTGTTTGTGGTTGCATAGTCCCTTTGGATTTTAAATCTGCACATCCCTTGGGTCTGTGATTTTAAACTGACTTTGTAAAACAACTTTAGAGTGAGGAAGCCTTTCTGTAAGGCTTTCTTCACAGAGGTTTTGTCAAAGGTTCTTGAGAAAATCCTCCTTAGGGCAGTTGGAGCTTCCCTGCTGTAAGGACTTTGAGGAGGCATAAAGTGGCAGTGGTAACCTTTGACTTGTTAATTTCTCATGGTCTAATGGAAAGGATCTGCTCCTCTATGAAAGGGAGAGAAAGAACTGCCACCACCAGTAAATGTTTATCCCATTCTTTACATGAAGTTTTTTTATTTCCCAATGGATATGTGTAGGGATTCAGACCTGCTATCCTGCAATCAGCAGGAGAGAGAGATCTTCAATTTGCAAGACAGAAAATTATTCAAGAAAAAGAAGAATGTTTGATCACTGCTAGCTAGTCGCTCTTCTAGTCTGATTAAAGCATATATATTCATTGCCTTGGCACTTAATGAGGAGCCAGGAGATGTCACCAAAAGTGCTACAGGATGTGCTCTGTAAGAATATTTACCTGTGTGTGTTGTAGCTGTTAAGAGGTATTAAATGGGTTAGACATTGATGGCACACAAGAAAGGAAGAGAACAGTCTGTTTATTTCACTTTCAGATATACATGCTCTTAATTTGAAGTGCAGCACTTGACTTAGTTCTTACATTATTTATTATTATTAGACACCAATGCCTTCTCAGCATATTTATTTTGTTAAATTACACCTCTGAAATTAAATGCAGCCTCTTGTCAGCTTTAATGTTCTTCTGCCTATTCTTATAATTATTATTGATAAGAGGTGACTTTCAAGTTAACAGCCAGTGGATTGATAGGGCAGCTGTTATTATGTTACCTGAGTGCTTTTTGGAAAGCTTAGCTCAAGGGCAAACCGTGGTTTCTCCAGTGTGGAATGCTGAATCCCCAGCCTGCAGACTGCTGGCAAAAGTGCTGTTTGTGGCTGTGCTGTGCCTGGGTGATGTCTGAAAAGCTGCCCCCAAGCTGCCCCCAGGCTGCAGAGTTGTGTGTGCCTGCAATCAGTGAGCGTGGCGGCTCTTGGGGGTGCACAGTGGGGTGCCCCCACCATTAATTTTTAAGCCATCAGAGGGTTTCTGCTCCTTTTGCTTCTGATCTTCTCTCCTGCTCTCCGAGGCCCTTCTCCTCATTCTCAGGTAGTAGATCCGGTTGGCTTCTGGGTGGGTGACTTTGCAGAGGGGCATTTTGTAGATGGCCGGGTTTTCAGAGGTTATCAGCAGGAAGAGGAGCGCCGAGAGGCAGAAGGGCCAGGTGCACACTGGCAGCCCGAGCTGGAAGGGGACAGAACACACACAGGGCAGCACTTTGGTACCGCTTTTTGGTCTCTGTGCTTATGTCTGCCTGTGGCTAAACTCTTGCATTTGGGAAGCTGGGAGGGCCTTGCTTTCGCTGAAGACACAGTGGCTACCAAATGCCGATTCAGCTGGCCACACAGAGGTCTGCTTTTCAGCATCTGACACTGCAGACCTCAGTCCTGTCAGAGGCACAGCTTCAATACTGGTGCTGGATGGAACCTGGCACCAGCATTGAAGCAACTGAATCAGGCTCCAGAGCTCTGATCACTTCAATGAAAGCCAAAACACACAGCTCACATGTGGACACCTGAGTTCTCTAACAGAAGAGCCAAATTCTACCCTCTCTGTTTTGTAAAATATGTATGGAGAGCATTATTCACACATATTCCCTCTTCCCAAGGACAATATGATGCTGGCATCACATCCAACCCTCAGCCCTCTCTCTACCCCAACTCTGGACCTGAATTGAGGTCTTCCAAAAGCAAGATCACAGTGATAAAAACTGGATGTCCTTTTTCTTGATGCATCCCAAAAGCAGGTGTGCTTAAAGCAGCCCATATGCAGAGACCTACATAGTACTGAGATGATGCCAGAGGAAAATGTTCAGTGCATGAAACTGCTAGTTCTAATATTTTTTTTTAAAGTTAGTAAATCAATTTAATTAAAATATGGTTTTGCTTTAATCTCTCAGATCTTAAAGAAGAAACAGCCTGTCATTTCTGTTTTCACTCCTTTCTTGATTTGTCCAAATATAATAACGTTGTACTTAAGAGAACAGTATCCCCCTCATTTTAGTTCTCATGCCCAGTTCAAACATCAATAATATTTGTGGGCAGTATTGGAGAAAGACCTTGAATGAAGAAAATGAAAATTTAGATCATTTGGAATTGCTGAAAGATAATGTTCAGCTAAGTATTTCATCTCAAACCATATGCTGTTGCTGTAACTCACACGTACGTGCACAACCCTGTTGTGGATAACATGCTCCAAAGGTCTTTGAAATCTCATTATCAGATATAAAGTCTTCAGGGGCACAATTCAGCTGACACAGGGTTTGTACAAGACCTGCCAACTGTCTGCAACATTCTCATTTCAGTGTTGTCAAAGCTGACACGGAGAATTTTGAGGCATTTCCTTAGCATTATATCTGAACAAATCAAAATGCAGTTAAAAAAAACAAAACAAAAACAACAAACCCTCAGGTGAAACACAAAACCCCACACTTACCACAGAGAGTGCATTAGCAAGAGCTGCTCCAGAGTAGGCACAAAATAATGCTGAGAAGAGAAGACAAAAGAGAGCTCAGGATGAGGAAAACACTGTTCAATTCTCAAAAAAAAAAAAAAAAAAAAAAAAAATTGTAAACACAAAAAAAAAAAAAAAAAAAAAAAAAAAAAAAAAAAAAAAAAAAAAAAAAATCCTCCCAGCTACCTAAATGAGGATCACTGTTGGAGTTCAACAATTAGTTGAAATGTCCCAAGAGAAAATGACCTCAAGTTGCACCAGGGGAGATCTAGGTTGAATATTAGGGAAAAATTTCTTCACAGAAAGGGCTGTCCAGCCCTGGCACAGCTGCCCAGGGCAGTGGTGAAGTTCTCATCCCTGGAGGGATTAGCAGCTGTGTGGATGTGGACCTTGGGGACGTGGGTTAGTGGTGGACTTGGCAGGGCTGGGGGCACAGTTGGACTTGATGATCTTGGAGGTATTTTCCAACACAAATGATTCTGTGACTACATTTGGTCTTATCTGCTCTGTAGAGATGGATGGTGAATGAAGAGCATGGTTTTGTCAAGATGAAGCAATAGTAGCATTTATTTTATCTTTAATTTCTTTTTGTTTGGCACTACCTGACCCACACGCAGTACGAATTGCAGAAATTCTCCAGTAGGGCTGGACTTCAGAAATTTTCTGCCCTGTGGCTTCATATCACAACCAGTTAGCAAGGGGTCTCTTTGCTCCAGTTTGCCAGGGATGGCAGAACAGGAGGCAAGGTCAGGCACCCAAGGGTTAAATCAAGGAAGGAAAAGCTACTGAGAAATCCAGAAACTGTGCTCAGGACACTGAGATAAAGATAACTGCAGCCTGGACATATCTTCACAGAAATATCTTATCTGGGAAATTTCTTAAACTGTTCCCGTAGTGCCTGGTTTTGGCTGCTGTTGGATGTGGGGTCTTTGGGTGGATGGGTTTTAAAGTGACCTGGTGCAACAACTCTCTTCTTATGACACATTTCCCCCAGTGATACATATAATCATGAAAAGGCTGCTTCTATGAATCTGTTGAGTTGCTAATTGGTTAAACATGCTCATGGATTAATTTGTGCTCATTCCATAAACAGTAATTCCACCCTTTCTTGATGTTTCCATGTTATCAGGGTCTAAAAGTATTCTCTCTGTACTCGCACAGTCAAGCCCAATGCTGATGTTACCAGAGAAACAGGTCTTGCACAGTACCTGTTTTTGGGACAGAAAGAACGATGATTGGCTCTAAGCCTTTGCTCCTGTCTTAGGTTGGAAATGCAAGATGTGGCTGGGGGTGTGTATTCTATCACCATCTGTTAGAGGTGGGGCAATTATCTCCTGTTAATTGGGCCACCTATTAAAACCGGGTGGGGCAGGTTTTTTTAAATCTCTTCCACAACCAATCCTCCCTCTGAAAAATATCTTCTGTTAATGGGCCAGTGAGTGTCACTGCATGACCGATAAAATTCCATCATCCCATGGGGAGATGCTCCGCCCAGGGGGAGGAGCCAAGCATTCCTACCTGGATACAATCTGAGCTCTGGAGCACCACAGCAGCCTTTTCCCACTGCATTCCCAGAGGAGCAGCTTTCTTCTCCACTGGATTCCCAGAGGAAGATCACACCCATCTACAGCACCCCTGGACCTTCAGAGGAAAACTCCACCCAGGAGAGGTCCAGGACCCCTGCTCCACAAGAACCACAGCTGGCACTGCAGGAGGGCTGAGCCACCATGGAATGGGACTGCTGCCGCCACCCTGATCCACAGGGTGCCTGGTCCTATTCTGACTTTGTCAGTGTTGTTTTGTATTACTGCATTTTATTTTTACTTTTTCTTTTAATTTTTATATTTTTCCTAATAAAGATCTGATTTTCCTACTCCCATATCTTTGCCTGAGAGCCCCTTAATTTCAAAATTATAATAATTTGGAGGGAGGGAGGTTGCAATTTCCATTTCAAGGGAGGCTCCTGCCTTCCTTAGAGGACACCTGTCTTTTCAAACCAAGACAGCTCCTCATGAGCTGCCCACCTGCACAAATTTTTGCCTTCCCTTTTTGTAAAAGATACTCACCACAGGCAAGCGAGAGCAAATGTGTCTGCCAGGTCAGGGCGTAGAACATGCCCCCGATGGCAATGCAGGCCAGGGCACAGTTGTAGTTGTGTAAGCCAAGGTAGATGCTGTCAAACGGGGATGCAATGCTCAGAGCTGCAGGACAAAGGCAAGGCTGTGAGCTCAGGTGTGAGGGGAACCTACAGGAGGAATCTGTCATCTCTTCCTCATAACATCAAGATGGATTTGTCTGTTCTCACACATGCACATGCAGAAAAAGGAGGATGTCAAAGGAGGCTCATTATTTTGGAGGTCTGATAGTGTCCCTGCGGTGGAATTTGGCCCAGTCTCAAAGGTTTAATTCAGACAAAACTTCCTGTGTATTCACTGAGTGTGTTGTATTCACACACACAGGTAGAGGATCCAGCCAGAGTGTGGGAAAACCTTCTCACCTGGGTGTCTTCCTTGCAGAAAGCTGTGCTCACACTCACTGTTTACACTTCATATACACCCTAATTTTGAATATCAGAGGCACAACTGCATGTCTTTTGTGGGAGCAAGCAGAGTTTTCAGTTTTTTCCTAGTGACCTTTGTGAGATATGGTCTATTTACTAGAGGTGGTCACTTCACCTGTGCAGTGGAATTCTCCACGGGGATGGGAGCTGGGGGTCTGCCCCAGATTTGACCTCTGGGAAATTTCTGTAGGATTTCTCACAGGCTTCAGGAGTACCAGTGAAAAGGAGAGCTCAATATGTAGTGCACAGACCACTTTCCTGACACTAGCAATATTAATGCATTTCCTTCTATATTGTCCTCGTGTGTCCTCTGTTTTATCACCATGTTTGTCCCCAGAAACTTTCCCCTAACCTGTCCCTTCTAGATTGAATGTCACACCTCTACAAGACCTGCCATGTGCTCTTAGCCATACAAATTGTGGACAGTTTTGTTTAAAATCATGAATATAAGACAGCTACATCATGTACAAAGTGCTCCAGAGCACAGAGGATTTTTTGGATCACTGCCTTTTCCAAAGAATCAGACTACATTTATTGTGTCATCTATATATATTAAAATTGGTCTCTTAAGTGGTATTAATGTTGCCTAACCTCTAGGGTCTGCTTCCTGTCTCTCAATATTGTTTCTCTCTGGTTAGTGGAGACACAGGACATTTTTAGTGGCATTCATTTTGGTATTTTGACAAATCCACAGCAGGGCTGAGCAAACTGCATCCCAGAAAAGTCTGTTTCTCTTCCTCAGCTGATTAATTCTGAGGCAAACCTTTGCTTGTGGTCATCATTTAAAGCAATTGCAGTGCCAAGAAATCAGTTCTGAAAGTCTTTCTCCAGATTTCCTCATGATCTCCATGGGATTTATCACATCCAGTGGCTAGAGAGTTAAGTAAGGTGCAACAAAGCACTTGGCTGAGTTACAAATCTAACAAAAAATGTGAAATTTAAAGAAAACCCGCTTCTGTTCTTGCCTGCACTGTGTTGTGTGACCTTTGCTAAGAGCTTTCAAATTTAAAGACAGTTTAAAAGATGAGAGTGTTGCCCCAACTACAGCCAAGCTGATGCAACTTTAAAGCCTGGACAGAATCTGGCTTGGAACAAGATACCTTGGTTGCAAAAATAATTTGTTCGGTACTTCTTACCTGCAAACATCCCCACAGCTGATCCAATTGCAGCATGCAAACAAATCAGTGGGGAGGAGATGAGCAGAGCCACAAGGAAAATGCCTCCAGTCCAGGGGTTTCCACAACCATACACTTGACCAATCCCAACTGGGATGGATTGTAAGAGCTGCAGCAGATGGCAGAAAAGGGTTTGTTATTTATTATCTGTCTGTGCCCTGAGGGACACAGCAGATGCTTTGTCCAAGCTATTGGCTGAAAAGGGAAGGAAGAAGCCCTGGCTCTGAGTTGGGAGTCTGAGCACCTCATAGAATCCCAGAATGGTTTAAATTGGAAGGCATCTTGGAGCTCACCTTGTTCCACTCCGCCTGCCATGGGCAGGGACACCTTCTACTGTCCCAGGTTGTTACAAGCCCCATCCAACCTGGCATTGGACACTGCCAGGGATCCAGGGGCAGCCACAGCTTCTCTGAGCACCCTATGCCAGGGCCTCACCACTCTCACAGGGAAGGGATTTTTTCCCTATATCTAATCTAAACTTACTCTCTTTCAAATTGAAGCCATTTCTCCTTGGGGGGAATAGCTTCAAATGTCCCTCCAGGCTCTTGTAAGTAGTATCCCTGCATGTTTCCTACACAATCTCTCCTGGTGTTGGAAGGCCTTAGTTAGGTCACCCCAAAGCCTTCTCCTTTTCCAGGCTGAATTAACCCAGTTTTCCAAGCTTTTTCTTATAAAAGATGTGCTCCATCCCTCTGATCACCTTGGTGTCTCCTCTGGATTCACTCCAGCAGCTCCATGGCCTTGTGCTGTTGGAGCCAGGGCTGGGGCAGCTCTGCAGGTGGGGTCTCACCTGAGCCCAGGGGCACAGGGGCAGAATCCCCCCTGCCCTGCTGCCCTGCTGCCCTGCTGCCCTGCTGGGGGATCAGCCCAGGGCAGGGGGGCTCAGGCTGGGGCAGGTCCAGCTCTCACCCACAGCACCCCCAGGTCCTTCTCCCAGGGCTGCTCCCTCTGCTCACCCCCAGCCTGGGTTGATCCCGGGGCTGCCCTGGCCCAGGTGCAGCTCCAGCACTTGGCCTTGTTAAACCCCATGAGATTCCCCTGGGCCACTTCTCCAGCCTGCCCAGGTCCCTCTGGATGCCATCCCATCCTCCAGGTGTGTCAGCTGCACCTCTCAGCTTGGTGCCATCTGCAAATCCGCTGAGGGTGCCCTGGATCCCTCTGTCTGTGTCATTAATGAAGATATTCAATAACACTGGTGGCCAGATGGACTCCTGAGGGACCACCTGGGACCCTGAGCCATTGGCCACAAGCCTCCGGATCAGTTATCCTGTTCTCCCTTGGGAAGGTGACTCTCCAGAGCTAGAGCTAGACATGAGGGGACTGGGTATAAATGAATTTCTGTCACGTTGAAATCCTGATATTTCCTCTGAATTTTCCTACTGCCACTGACAATGTTGCTGATGTTTTTTTAACCTGGACAGGAGGAGGTGATATCCAGATGTGTGCTGGATGTACACTCAAGACAAGTTTTGGGACAACCCACATTTGAAGGGAACGAGAGGCTTGGGTTCTCTGCTGCCTGAGGCTCCACCACCCTTTCTGCTGGATGAACCAGGACTGTCCCTGGGGATTCTTTGGCACTGAACCAACCCGTGTACTTCTGTGAATTCTGACCCACGTAAAAGCGTCACCCAGAGTAAAACGCCTTCATGCTCACCTTTTCAGTGAAATACCATAAACCTGTTGGTGTGAGGCTTACCAGTGGCACATTGATGTCAGACCAGGTGATATTGGGCACTGCAGCTATGGGTTTGATGAGGGTTGTGGGGAAGAAGGGGTTGTAGTGTCCTGTGGCTGCCAGGTACAGGGTCACCGCAATGTTGAAGGGCAGAGTGAAAACAGGAAGGTCCCATTTGCTGAAGATGGATCCCAAAGCACTGGACAGTACTGGGCTGAGAACAGGAGAAGAAATAGAATTATAACTTGCTCATCACAATTTATAGTGGTGAGACAGCCTGCTTCTTTGGTCACAAAATGATAATTTTGGCAAATAAAGGCCAATACAGTTCCTTGTAGCAATGCCAGGTGGTTGAATTCCTTAATATCTTAATCTGCATCAAACAAAGAGTTGTCAAAAGCTCTTCATCTTTCTGAAAAAAATAAAGTCACATCCATGTATGCATCCAATACAGCATTTGAGCATGGACAGAGACAGGCAATCTGACTTACTATTCAGTTTAAAATTTGAACAAAAAGCAGAAAAGGAAATTTTGGGAATGTCACGTGAAGAACTGGGGAGAACTTTAGATGGTCTAAAAAAGCTGCTGTCTTGATGAGGCAGGAGGGAGTTGGAAATTACCCAGTTTGCTTTTTTTGGGCCTTTTTCTGTTTTGTTTTGTCCTTGTTTAAATGGTTTGAAGGGTATCGGGAGATGGGTCTGGAAGAGAAATAAAGCAGAAGAAGTGATCAAAGACAGTGGAAAATCTTCCATTAAGAAAGATAAAAATATTTACTGTGTTGGACACTATTTTTGGGGACTATGAGGCCCAACAGAGTGTAAGGTGAAATCACCACTGTAGCAGAGCTGGGCAAGGTGTTGGTACCAGACTTCACTCCGACCTTGACTAATGTAATTTTGTGCTGCCCAGGTACCATCTGAAATCATACAAAGTTTATTGAAAACTAAGACTTGTTTTTAAGTAGCTCGATTGAAGATTTTAAGCATGTAAAGTATTTGGGATGAGACCCAAACTAGAGTCAGAACACAAAAAACATGTAAACTTTGAAATACCATGGCCTTTCCCAAAGTTCTTGTCTGCAGAACCTGGGATATAATCTTAGGGGCACATGCTTTCCTCAGGACATTTCCAATTGAAATTGGAAAACTCCCTGATTTCCAATTGAAGTGTGTGTCCTGAATGGAGGACTTTATGGGAGCATATTGGCAAGGTAATATCTGATTTTTATGGGCTCCAGAAAATTCAAGGAAGAGAAAAAATGGCCAGTCCTTGGTGCAAATGGTCAGTATTCTCCTTCCAGCTGAGCTCTTATGCTACAGGTGAGCTGAATAGCTCTTATGGTCTACTCCAAGTAGCAGTGAACATTACAGTTTATAAAAAATCAATTTAACGACTTTAAGTTTTTCAAGGAACTGAATTTGAGCCCTAGGAGGTCATTAAGCTGGTTATAATAAAAAACAACTCCATCCAAGTTATTTGACATTTCAATAGCAACATCTTGTGTCCTGCTGTACAGATACTATCTGTGGAAAAAATGCTTTGTTCTCCCTGTGTGATCTCAGATGAAGCCTATTCTTTTTTTGACAAGTTTGGTTCCCAAAAGGAGTTTACAGATTTCCTTGCTTGCAGCTGTAGGGGAAAAAAAAAAATCAGTACTTCAGTGAAAATGGTGTCCTAATTTCTGTGCTGAAATACAAAGCTTCTGTCACTTATGCATCTTGTCAGGAAAAAAGGAAACAGTTAAATAAATGCTGACTTCTAAAGCTGAAAGTCAAAGTATCGGTTAAAAAAATCACTGAAGTGTCTGGTTTTAAAATATTTCAGCTCTACCCTCAAGACTTGTGAACTAAACAATGAAGAAAATTTTGAACAAAAGGCCTCAAGGAATTCTGGCAGATAAGACAAACTAAACATTCTTGCAACATGTCCTGGGTTTTGAGAGATTGTTATGAAATGACCTTTGCTGAGAATGACTAAAGAAATGAAATATAAAACAAATCTGATCTTAAAAGCAGTGAAAATCCAATAATGGTTTGCATCTTACTGCTTACAGTGATAAAATGTGACTATTAAATTAATTTCAGTTAAGGCTACTAAACAGATTCTGCAGTGCTGTTCAGATCCATATTTAAAAATGGCAAAATTTAATCCTGGATGGACATAGCCTGTCCTTTCAAGCTACTTGGAGGAATTAATTTTGCTCATGGCTGCTTGCACATCTGAGAGGGAGAATATTGAATTCAGCCCCAGGATGAGCACAGGGTTGATTCAGGGCCTGGGTGAGGAAGAAGCCTTGTGGTGTTGGGTGCAATGACCTCCAGCCTGTGTGTGTCCTGCTGCTGAGGGCCATTTTCAGAGGACTGGGGTGGGGCTGCCTTGCCGGTGTGTTATAATCAGTGTTTCTGTGGCCTCAGCTCCTACCATGTCCCCCACGAGCTCTGTGTGGTGACAAACACAACCCTCCAGTGCCATCAAGTCCGGAGTCACTGGTGCAGGGCAGAGGGGCCCTCAATGTGCCTGAGCTGCTTGTAGCCAGACCCATCCTTTGGGAATTGTCCCTAGGAAAAGTGATGCCTCAGGTTTAACTTCTATAATTTTTAGATTCTGTACTGCTTTAGTGTGTATTTCTGAGCTTCATATTAGGGCACAGTAAGCTCTCTTCACAGAGTAGGGAGACAAAACAACTCCTTCTCTTGCTGGGAGCCAAGGGCAAATGATCCAAATCTCAGGCCCAAGAGCATAAACAACAGGGACTGAAGAGAGAAAAACAAGAAAGATGGGACTCGGACAATTAACTCCAATATGCAAATGGACCAAAACTTATAAAAGTGAGAGACCCCGTGACCGGTCGACCATTTTGTGACCATTTTGGTTCATCTTGGGTGTAGCCCTGGCCAGGCCCTTGTACTGCCTGAGCTGTATCCATTGAGGCCTTCTAATAAACAGAGGCCTTCTACTTTATTGTTTAGCTCTGTCTAGTCTCTGTGCTAGGTCAGCCTTCACACGGCATCAGGAGCAGTGGCACTTACCAGGCCATGGAAATCACTGCCACAGGGGGCAGAAGCCACCAGTAGTAGTCCCCTTTGTCAGAGTAGACGGCCATGAGCAGGCCCACCAGGATCCCGTTGTAGCCGTGCAGGCCAGCTGCGATGGATGACCTGCGATGGAAACAATTGTGTGCAGAAAGCTTTGCTGAAAGCAGCCCATCTCTGGGGCCCACAGAAATGCAATTTGTAAGTGTCCTGCCCCTGGTGAGGGGGTGAGAAAGCAGTGAGATTACTGATGTACTGCCTTGCACCGGTGTGTGGAAGGGGGAAAGTTTGGGGACTGCTGGATGATGGGGGAGGATCCTTGTGACTCAAAAGACCTCCATGGTTGTGAGGAGGGCTGTCAGAGAGAAAGAACTGTGTGTTTTCAGGAAGACAGACAGCCACAGGGACAGGCCAGCTCTTCTTGGACCACAGCTTAGTCTTCACCTCAATCTTCTGTCTCTAACAAGGCGCAGTGACCCATCAGTGGGCTCCACATTATATCACAACTATCAATTTTTATTAAGTGCATGAGGACACGAGGTGCCACCTACCTGTCCTGACTGAGGGCCAGCGCAGTTAATGTGGACACAGTGGTTCCAGTGAAGCCTGTGAGCATCCACCAGGGGCTCTGGATGAAAAGCCCCACTAAGATGATCAGCCCGCTGAGAGGGTTGTTGACAAACATCACCTGAGAGGTCCCTCGCAAGATCCAGTCCACTAGCTGAACCATTAAGGGCTTGTCTGGAGGAGATCAAGGGAAAACACTGTTGAAAAGGCATCATTTTAGCAAAGCACAATCTTTGCAGCCCCTCTCTGGGCACAGAACAGAGGTGAAATATTAACATTTCTGTAAAACAGGTCTCTGATTGATTGTTATCTCTATATATTTTGCATGTGGCACTTGAGAACTAATAGGGATGTACTGGGCACTACTATAAAATTTATGGAGCGACAGACAAAAGAGTGATTTATTTATGGTGGCCCTAGAATAGTCAAAGGATTTATTTGCATGGTAGATCACCTTAGATTCTGCTGTAAAATCAATAAGGAGGCAGACTCTTTTTGGTGTATAACTCAAATGCAGAGGGGGGACTCTGAAAATAATTTGTATGTATATAGGGAAATATGAAAAGGAAGTGATTTTGCTGTTTTAGGAAGAAAATCAGCAATCCTGAACATGGAGGTATGGTGTATATAGGAGATGGGAGTCAAAGGTTTCTAAAAAGTATTTTGAGAGCTAAAGAACCTAAATTAGAAAGCAGTAATTATAGCTTGGACAGTACTCAGGGCAAAGAGGCATTTCCAGAGAACATAGAGTTATTGCTCTTTGGAGAAGTTTATTGAACCTGGACAGAGTAAACAGACACCAAGCACAGATACCTCAGGTGAGTGCAGGGGGAAGGTTGGGATGAAGGCACTGCAATAATGTTTTGCTGCTTGTTCTCCTACTGCAAATTGACTTGAGTTTCTCTTCTGCCTCTCTTCTGGGAAAACTGCAACCATTTCTGAACTGCTGTATGTTATTAAAGGATGATGCAAGGAGAATGGATGGGAAAGGGGAACTGCTTCCATATACAAGATGTTCAGATGTTCATATGATGTGCATATGCAGCTTTTATCTTCTTCAAGATTTGAAATTAATCATCTTAATTTGATTGTTCATTAGATGCAGCTTAAGGTGCCAGGGTATTTTCTGAATATGGGCAATGACTTATTCCTAAGAATTCCTTCCAGGCAGGGTTAAGGAGGTGGAACAAGGAGGAGGAGGAAGAAGAGGAAAAGGTTCCTTAGAGGAAAATGACCAGGTTTGTCTGAACCGTATTAATTTTAATTAGCATTGGTGTTGAGCTATGCAACAGGTATCAGCAATACACTTAGTTTCAGACATAAGTATTAGCTGTAAAAATTCAAATATAATCAGAGGACAGTGGCCAAAGCTTTCCAGAACTTTGAGTACGAAAAATTGTTGACAAAGCATGGACCACTGGAGTAAAGAGAAAGCAGGAGGAGATATTCCCCTGTGTCTGGGGATAACACTGGCCTGGCTGTAAATGGATGCCTCGCATTTCTCTCCTATTGCTGGAGGTGTACTGCTAACAACCTTAGCCTTGACAGAGGACCCACAGTCTTACACAGCCTCTCAGTCCCCAGTAATTATGGTTATCTTGGACTGTCTGCTCAAGCATTGCTCCTGTCTGGACAGTAAACCTTTGAGATCAGTCCTGGCTTCTATCTTATGGCATTGTGACACCTTCTCAGTGCTTATTGCTCCCCCAAGGCTGGGAACTCAAGAGCCTCTGCCTCTCTCAGGAGGCAATTCCCCATCACCAGCCCACAGATGGATGAGAGACAGTGGCTGACCCAAGGCAGTTACAAAGGACCCAGTGCCCAGCCCTGCTGTGTGATTCTGGCACTATGTGAGACGTGATGCTAATGACATGCAACTGATTAAGTGTGAAAGACATCTCAGGACTTGCCGAATTTTGCCTGCTGCCATAGTGATGGCCAGAGGATGCAGTGAGATTGTCTTCGTGAGAGTGAGATAATTAAAAAGCCAGAGTTTGCCATGAGCTTGGACCATGCTGCTTCTCAGCTCTGCTTCAGGGGGTGAAACACACTTCACTGGAAGTACTGATGGCAACATGGATATCCCCAAACACATCCTTCTGCTTACTTTTCATCCACTCTCCATATTCCTTCATTTCTCCTGTGAGATACCCAAAACTATGGTGGATCCAGTTTCCACTTCTCCACAGCAGCTCCTTGGCTCTTGGCATTTCCTTCTTGTACAGCTCCCTCTCATTGGGATGTTGAGTCACAACGATCTCGCCAAGCTCCATCCTCTTTTGGGTGATGATAAAGGGTAACTGTAAATCACAGAGACAATGTGTTAGAAAAACCTTTTGGGCTGGGCTCTGACAACCTCCAGAACCCAGTGGTGATATCTTTGATGAAAGATGGGATGTCTATGGAGAAAGGATCTGCTGGATCCACAGTTGGGAGTGGTGTGTGCTGCAGTGGTGTCTCCTCTCAGGGATGGGGACCAGGCAGTGCCCTGCTGCTCTCATGGGGCTGTGGCACAGACACAGAGCTGCAGGGGGAAAGAGATGTGGCATGGGTGCCTTGCAGCATCCCACCCTCACTCCAGCTCCTGGTGCAGCCTGTGACAAGGTGCTGGTTCGACATGAGACATGACATCTGCCAAGAGGCTGAGTAGCACCTGTGTGCTGACCATGCTTGGCTGAATGTAGCTACTGTGGCAAGTGCTGAGAAGGGAGCCTGCTGAAGTTTGTCCAGCAGTGAGATGGAGGCAAGCAATGTAAATTGCCAGTACAGCAGCAGAGAGTAGGGGACAAGAAAATACAAGAGGAGAGGCTGAAGTGTGTGTCCTTTTTGATGTTGTGAATTGGTGCTTTTGTATATCACCAGGAATCTATGATGCTCCTCATTCCACATCTTCCTTTGATAGACCAGCAAGAGCAACCTGGGGCAGCATCAAAGCATTGCACAGAAATCAGCATCCAAATGTGGCTTTTGACAAGGACAAGAGCATTGGCTCAGGGCTGTGTGCTCCTTAGTTAGCAGATGAATATTCAGCAGCAGTAAGGGTTTATTAATTTTCCAATTACAGTTGTGGGGCTTTGCTCATTAAAAAGTCTATTGCCATATGAACAGTAAAGAAAAAAAAATACACAAATACACTGCACTGCAGCCTGGTGAGCTACACTTGCAGGTCACACCCTCAAAATTGCATTCCTGCTGCCTGAGGGAGCCTGGCATCAGCTGTGGGATTTGCTCTGGTGATTTTGATATAGTGTGGCTTGGTTTCTTCTAGGCGTTGCCCCAAAGCGGACTGTGCTGTGAAGGGCTTGTCCCTGTTTTGTGGAATATGGGCACCATCTTCCGGTGGGAGCCTGTTTGGGGAGGGCTAGGAGAGGCTGGCTGTCAGCGTGGCAGCCTGTAGCAGCAGCAGGGAGGGATGCTCGCCTGCAGGAAAGGCTGCTTTGCAGAGAGGAGCACTGCCGGGAAGATGGCAAAGATACCTGCGGCTCTAAGCGCCCTCAAAGGAAAGTCCTTGAGCAACAAAAGCGGCTTTCCCTCTGCCCTGGCAGCCCGTTGCTGGGTGCAGCCCTGCACACGCGTTGCGCGGCGCCTGTTCCCCAGTGCTCTGGCTCTCTCTGCCGGCGGCTCTTCCCCACGGCAGTTTTTGGGGTGACCTTCACCATCGGCGTCAGCCTGGGCAGGGCTGCCCTGGCAAGAGAGGCTGTTGTGTGGAACAGTATTAACAAAACCTGAGCACCACTCGGTTTGTTTGAGCCTGACGGGGGAGGATTATTGAAGGTATTAAATGGTCTTAAAAAAAATACTGTGGTTGTGCAAAGAACAGACACCTGCAAACCTTGAATCAGATAATCAGGAATTGGTTTAGGTGGAAAGGAACTTAAAAGCCCATCCCATTCCACCCCCTACCATGGGCAGGGACAACTTCCACTATCCCAGAGTGCTCCAAGCCCCATCCAGCCCGGCGTTGGGCACTGCCAGGATTCCAGGGGCAGCCACAGCTGCTCTGGGCACCCTGGGCCACAGTCTCACAGCCAAGACTTTTTCCCTTTTATTGACAACCTAAATCTCCCCTGTTTTAGTTTAAAATCATTCCCCCTGTGTGCTGTCCCTGCATGCCTTGTGCCCAGTCCCTGGGCAGCTCTCCTGGAGCCCCTGGAGGCCCTGGCAGGGGCTCTCAGGTGTCCCTGGAGCCTTCTCTTGTGCAGCTGAACAGCCCCAGCTGTGCCAGGCTGGCTCCAGAGCAGAGGGGCTCCAGCCCTTGCCCAGGGATGTTTCATGGGGTTGATAAGAGGGAGGTTTTGAGGTCCTGCAAAGCTGTGCTCAGTGCAGGAACAAACAAGGAGCAAAAGAAGAGAGAGGAGTTGGTTTCATTATCCTGCTTTGTTTTCTGGCCTGTAATCTCATTCTGTCCAGAAGCTGAGTCCAGTTCCTGGTTTCAGTTTAGGGCATCCTTGGTGGCTGCCGTTTTTGGCTATTCCTTGTGGCTAGCCAGGAAGATTTTGATGTAGGGAACACTGAGCTGGAGTTCCTCTTCTTTTCCCATGTGTCCTCTAGGCTGGGGGAATTTGCAGTGGTTAGATAGTGGGTATTTACATCCCTCTGAGGTAGGAAGAGGCCAGCTTCTACTGGAAAATATTTGTGCCTGGTTACATCCCATGAGCAGTGGGGCTTTGTAAGATGCATAATTTTCTTGGGTGTAGCTTTGGGTGCCTTCAGGTGGAAGTCAGGGCACCTGAGCCCACAGCTGTCAACAGAAAGTTCCTGCTATTCCCAGAGACAGCTCAACCTGGGTGCTCTAGTGAGGCACCCAATAATTTCTGGGAGGGACACAGGGTCTGAAGGCAACAGCACAAGCAGAGAAGAGACTCTGGAGCAATGGCAGGCCAGCACCTGGCTGTCACTGAGGTTGCTTTCCCTACAGAGGTTCACAGCCGTATTTAGCAATTGATCTGGTTAAAGAAATAACTCTCTGGTGAATACTGGAACAGGCTGCCAGGGTAGTGGTGGAGTCTTCATCCCTAGAAGTGATCAAAAGCTATGTGAATGTGGCACCTGGGGACATGGGTTAGTGGTGGCCTTGGCAGTGCTGGGTTATTGTTGGACTTGATGATGTTAGAGTGCTTTTCCAACTTAAACAATTCTATGCTTCTGTGATCCTATTCCATTTTGTCTGCTTTGTTTATTTGCTCATGTTCTCCCTGAAGTGCTTTCCAAAGGATTTCAAGGGCTGAGGTGGGCTCAGAGAGCTGCTCTGGATCCATGTAAAGAAGACTGGAACATACCTCATGGTCTTGAAGTTTTAGGGATACATCAATAAAGAAAGGTGAGTGGTCCCTTTGCTGTGAACAGAAACCTCCATGAGCTGTGCAGTACAGCTGTTACCAGCAGGGAGAATGAATGCCAAGGGGCTGTGTCTGAGTCATCACAGCATATGAAAAGCTTATGCTCATTGTAAACCCCACCACAAAAAAATTACTTGGGGGTTTTACAAAGCAGAAACATGACTTCAGAGCTCCTAAACCCTGTACTTACAAGGCTGCATAGCTCAATTCCCTCTGAAATGGAGATGTGGGACCTGTGTATTTTTAAAATTCTTGTCGTGCTCACATCATTTAACTGTCAGGGGTTAAGGGCAATGTCGTCATATGAGACCCCTTTGCAGTCAATTCCTCTCTGTAGGGGGAAATTAATATCTCCAGAGAGTGATTGGCATCTCTTTTTCCTGACATACTTAGCTGAGTTGTAGAAAAGGAAAAAAAAACCAAGGGTGTTCTGCCTCTCTTTTTCCACTGGCTGCAGAGGGAGCCTAGTGGCTGAGCTTTTAGAAGTCTGTTTGCAGGAAAGAAAAGTTCCAGCCTAAGAGACTTTGCCAAGGTCAACCTTGAATATTTTGGGAATGGGATCTGTAGTCCCAGGCTAGTGCTTTTAAATCACTGGGCCATCTGCAACAGGCCTGTAATTGACATCAAGTCGGGCATTGAAGTTCTGGGGCTAAAAAAACTTGCCCCTTTTTTATGATTCCTGCTGCTATCTTCTTATGGATTAGAAGGGAACTAAGTCTCATCTTGGATGAGACCTCCTCACCCTCCTCAGATGGCAAAGCAACTTAGGACATGGCTGGAGGAGAAAGCTGAAGAATTACCAAATTTGGGGGCAAAGATGTAGTGGGAAAAAAAAAAAAGCAAAAAAAAAAAGAAAAGATTTGGGGGTGCTGAAAGCCTCTGCAGTGCTGCAGTGGTGAATCGTGGGGCTTTATGTGAGAACAGCCCAAGGGGCTGCAACAGCTGGATAAGACCCTGGAGGGTTGTGATGTGCACAGTGATCCCTGCAGGATCATTTCATCCTGGTAAAAAACACCATTTCTTTGCAGGGAACACCTGTCAGTCTATCGATGGGCTGGTGCTCAGTGGTACAGGCTGCATGAATAACAGAGAAATCATTCTAACAATTATCTAATTAGGGCTAATGAGAGCCTGAATCACTTATGGCACACCTAGGGCTGATGAGGAATTCCTTGAGAAAGGGCCTTTTGTTAGCAAACACCAATTCATCAGCATGGTAATGAGCAGTCCTGCTTGTTAAGAACATTTTCCAGACTGCAGGGTAGTGCCAGGTGGTTGAGAACTCACCTCCAGACCTACCTGTGCCTGCTCATCCCCCAGCAGACAGCTGCTGCAGCCTGCTTTTGAGGTGCAGGGTGCTGACAGCACAGAGATGTGTATTTTTAAAGCTTTCCACATCTAGCTTTGGGTTTCTCTTTGGCTTGTGCTACCAAAGAAAACGTTCCCAGCATACCAATATCACAAAGCCTTCAGTGATCTGGTGGCCTCATGCAAATTAAAAAAAAAACAAAACAACAACCCAATTTTTTGGTCAGAACAGTGACATGGTTCATGACCAGTGTGGTGGGTGATGAGCATCACATGAGCCAAATGTTCTGCAGGGCTGCTGTTTGTGTTGGGATCTTGGCCATGTGTTAAGGTACCTGAAGCCAAGCCTGGATAAATTATCTTTCCACTTCTGTGCTGAAAGCACAGTCATCAGAAATACATTGACTTCAAGGGACGTGGCCTCACAGGGGCCTTGAAAAGAAACAGTTTGCAAAAGCACATTTCTCTCATAAGAAGCCATAAAAGAATAGAGAAGAAATACCATGTACAGCTAGAGGGAAAAACTTTGGGATGGTGACAGAACGCTTGGCTGAGTTGTAATGACTTTGCCAAGTGAGCCTCTTCCAGGGATCAACCTGTGATGTTGAAAGCAAATGGAAAAATCAGGGCATTTCAGAACAATTGCTGAGGATGCATGCAGCACAGTTTCTGAGAATAGTTTCTGAGACCTTTAAAATAAGAAAAAAAGAACAAAAAACCAAATAAATAACCAACCAACAAAACAAACAAAAACACCCAAAAGGAAAAAAAGGTGCTCAAGTGACCTTTTTTCCTATCACAGTCATTAAATGAAGCCACATCCCACAGCAGTTCTATCATATCTTTACAAGCACAGCTACAACAATGGGCAGTTGGGGTAGTTTAATGGGGCTAAATATGAATCTTACATCCTTATTTAGATAATTGGCTTTTACAGTGTGGTCTTGGAGTCTTTCTGTGTCTTCCTTTCCCAGTCTCTTTACTATGTAACACAATACTTTGCTCCAAGGCAAAAGTTTACTACTTCTTTCCCCCTCTGCTGCAGCAGTATCTCCCATTCTGCCAGTGGAGGCACAGAGTTTATTTAATGGATTTTATTGATGTCTGTGGTAGAAGCTGTGCTGGCTCCATTTGTATTTGGATTGTCTGTACGGCCACAGTCACACACACACACACACATGCACATGTGTGTAACTGTGAAGGAGGTTTTGGCTTCCTTACCACAGATCTCCTGAATGGTGTTGCTAGAAAGGGATTAATGGACTTGTAAAGTAGTTTGTGTTGAAAGGGACATTAAAGCTCACCCTGTCCCACCACCTGCCATGGGCAGGGACACCTTCCAGGCCTTGGACACTTCCAGGGACTTTGTGGCCACAGCTTCCCTGAACAACATGTGCTAGGGCCTCACCACCCTCACAGGGAAGAATTTATTTTGAATATATTGTCTAACTCTAGTTCTATTCCTCTTGGCTCCCTGTAACCATTTAAAGGCTCATCGTTATGTCGCCTCTCCATGGAATTATCTGGAGAGTATCATCTCCAGGGTGTGTGGGGCATCATCGTTGGGATGGGATGGATTGACTCGCAGAAGTGGCTACCTCATCCTTGCAGTGACACGGAGAGACTGAGATGGGATCTGTGAGGGTTGGTGTGTGCAGTGTGAATGTCTGCACCTGAGCATCTTGCCTTGACTTCCAGTGAAGTGCTGGTCCATATATGCATCTAGAGCATGATTCATCCTCTCCCATCCTACACAGATGAATCATGTCCCAAATGCTGTCACATTTTCTGTCTATAATGGGAAAGACAGACAGTTCAGATGCACACAGCTGCACCACGTGTATGCAGGGAGAGGCGTGATGAGTCTCAGCTAAATGACTGTCCTAAGGTTATTCAGGAAATCTGTAGCTCACTGGGATATCAAACAAGTACACCTTCATGTTTGAACCAAATGCCTCATACATGAAGAATTTTCAAAATGCTATCTGTTTTTTAGTAATATAAGTAGTCAGGTCAGGTAGATATTTTAAGACACAAAAATCCTGTTTTCCTGCATATGGTTCCAGTTATAAAACCAGAGGGGAAAACAAATAGAGAAAATATGAAATATAAAAACCGTAGCTTCTAAACAGAATGTTTTTCAAAGGTTTCCATGAGGTGTTGGCTGTTCAGCAAAGCAGACTGTAAAACAATTTTACAAGCCACATTTATTCTAAGAGCTCCACTTATTGAAGTACAATTCAAACTCTTGTTCTGCTGGCCAAGTTCCATAAATTAAACACTTGTCCAATAACACATACCTCTCCTCTGTTTCTTTTTGGCTTTTTGTGTTTGTGAGTCTCTCTCACTCCTTTTTTTTTTTTTTTTTTTTTTTAATCCTTTGCAAATGGAAACAAAAAGAGTTTGCTTGTTTTAGGAATAGATTTAAGAAGCAGAGCAGTAGAAGTAAAAATAAGGCAAGGAAAAAGAAAACAGGTCAACAGACTAAAATGAGACTTTTGTTCCATTATTTTCATCCTGCCGACACTGATTTACAGCGAGGACTAAATCTGTGGTGTGAACCTGTGTGATGTCAAACATTCAACTAAAGTTGTGCCTCTGGATACTATGAGAAACCAGCCAGGTGACCTGACAGCTAGGAAAGGGGGCTGGATGTGTGTTCTGCCTTCAGAGAGAACCCAATATCCCTCTCTTCCCTAGATCCTTATGCGCTTAGAGATGTATCCATCACCAGAATCAGCCTTTTCTTGCAAGAGGGGGGACAGGAAAGTGTGAGATATTCTGTCTGATCTGGAGCAGGAATGGACCTGCAGATATGTGAAGGAAAAGCCCTGCCAGTAGTGCTCCTGGGCTCACTGTGCCTTCTTTTCCCCACCTTTGCTCGTGTTTCTCTCTCCTGTCACCCACCTTCAGCTCATGCTGCTCTTTCAGTTTGGTCTAGAGCCTCATTTTCAAACTGTGTGTAAACCTTGCATTTTCTTTCATTGAATCATAAAGGTTGGAAAAAACCTCTAAGACCATCAAGTTCAAACTTTGACCAATTCCCACTTTGTCACCCTGACCAGAACACTGAGTACCACGTCCAGTTTTTCCTTGGGCACCTCCAGGGGTGGGGACTCCAATGTTTAGCAACTCTTTCCATGAAGAGTTGCTGTGTCCTCTTGTCCTGTCACATCTCTTCTTTAGCACAGGATCTGTCCTGGTGGTCACACCTGCCTTGTTGTGTCAACATCTTCCTGAGTTTCACTTTGATGTTTCCCTGTCTTTCTCCTCCACACTGACCATGAGCTGCCTGTTTTCATTTTCAGAACCAGTCACTGCTCCGTCTCATCAGGAGGGAAAAATTAACTCCCACATCCCATAACACTGCCTCTACTTGTCAGAAGTGTTTCTAAAGATCCTCTCCTGTGGTGCAAAGGTTAGGCATCCTAACATGAGCTGCTCCAATGAAATGAATGCCTTCTTTAATCCAGAGGGTAGCGAGGTAGGAATAATACAGCAAGGAACTGGACAATATCTCTGCTTTCTTATTAATTCACAGTGAAAACTTGGGCAAGTCAGCTACTGAATATCTCTCATCAATTCAGAGGTGACCTCTTAAATGAGAACAAATCTTTTTAACTCACTGTAGTGATTCAGGGTCTTACTCTGTAAGGCTTGAGTGTGACAGACATGGGTAGCAAATTGTGAATCAGTTTGCAGCTGCCAGAGAAATTACTGTTCTTTGTTGAGGGCTACCTTCTGCCAGGCTGAGATACTATAACTGATGGGTGTGAAAGAGAGGACAGGGAAGGAAATGTGCCTTAGGACATTTTAGTATGGAAGAAGGCAGTTTTAATTTAGCTTCTGCTAAAGGTGATTTTAGGCAGCCTGTTCGTGCTGCAGTAAGGTTGGAGGCAGTATTGTGGTCAGGCTCAAAGGCTAGGGAGTGACCAAAAGATGGCAGGGACATTAGCTCCTTCAGAGGGCAATTGGTTAAGGGTGATGATTCCTGCCTCAGCTGCCCACTCAGTCTGCAAGAGCTCAAAGAGGGCTTTGAACAAGGAAGCTTTTCTGGTTGTCTGTGTGGCTGCTTAGGTGCCATGTGGTTTTCTCATGCCAAGAAGCACAAAGGGCAAGGCAGGGCTGGAGCATCCATGACTCCATCAGTGCTCTGCAGACAGGTGATTGGTGCTCTGCAACACCTGTGTTCCAAGACCAAATGGCTGATGTTAACATACTCTGAGAAACCTTGTTTATTCTATGCAAAATTACCTTGTTGTTAAATCTTTAAGCTCTTCATCTGGGGTTGGATATCCTGTACAAGCCTTGGGGAGCTGGCAAAACCCCTTCAATTTGGTGTGAAATACATTTCTTTATTTCTTTCTTTATTTATTTATTTAAAATTTTTTTTTTTTTTCCTAGCTTAGCTTAGCAAAGCTCTGCTTGTAAATATTTCGGCTGCAAACACAATCACATGGTGTCTGCTGTTCCTGGGCTGATCCAGCTGAATACTGGGCTGTCTTTAGGAATGCATGGTAAACCACAGACTGTAAAGTGCTAGGTGCAGTTCACAGTGGATTAAAATGTCAGAGCATGGCCATTATTTGGTTAATCTTGGGACAAAGCACTCAGCATTTTAATATGGAAACCGCAAAGGCATTTCTCCATATAGTTCACATCTCTTGCTCCTTAATAGAAAGTTAATGGGGATTTTCTTTTTCAGATAACAACAATTTATCATGTGTTTCCCTGGTAACTACAACATTGTGAACCTTCCTTGAAAACTCCATTGGGATTCCTGTAATGTTTGTGAGCATAATGAATGGTAAGTGTAAGGCAAATCCATTGAATCACTTTATTTTAAATTCTGGCAGAGACATAATTTCCCACAGTTCATAAACATTTATAAAAAAGGAGTTTACATGAAGAAAAACAGTTGTTTTTATCACTCAGATCAAAGAATGCATTTATCTGGATGTATGGATGCGTTTTCTGCCAGCTTTTGATAAACTCAGGTGACAATCTTTAAGAGGCTTCACAGACTAGTGTGGAACCTTTGAAGTCTGCAGCTTTGCTCACCTGAAAACACAGACATCACTTCTGCTCTCTGTTCTGCGTGAGCCTGAAGTTTGCACTTCAAAGATTGTAAATGACAGGACAAATTTCCCAAGCTGCTGGCTCCAGAGTTACTGGAATAAAATGGTAAGGTTTGGCACGTTGCAGGATACTCAGGAGCAGGTTGGGCAGGGCTTGGAGCAACCTGGTCCAGCAGAAAGTGCCCCTATCCATGGCAGACGGATTGGAACTAAAAGACCTTTAAGGCCCCTTCTAAATCAAACTTTTCAAGGATTCTCTAATTTGGGGTGTTGTCTCCACACCCCTGTTGCAGCTTATCTGCTCCTGTGCCATGGGATTGGCATTTTTGCACTGGAGAACTGGCCTTATGTCTTTTGGAAATGCCGTGCAAGGGATTCCGTTAATGTTAATGGTCTTTTCCTTAGACCTAAGATGGGAGAGATGGAGAGGAGTGAGGGCTGAAGATAAAAACTTATGTGATGGAGTCTGGCTGTCATCTCAGGTTTTATTTCTCTGTAGTTAATAAAACATCACTTATATAAGTGAGAGAAGGGTCATATCCATCAGTCTCAGTGGAGCTGCTCTGGATTCTTGTTATTGTACATAAAAAATGCTTCTAGTGCTGTTTGCAAGTGGGGGGTTGTTTACTGCAGGATGGAGCAAGGTTGCTCTTGCTCTTCCTTTTGTGGAGGATTTTGAAGGAGTCGGCAGAGCAACCATGTTCCTTTACAGAAGTTTCTAACAAGAAAAGATATTAAAATGGCTATAATATATACATTTTAAATTTACATATTTTAAAATTTTTAATTCTGCTTTAATTTTTTTAGAATTTTTTTTTTAGAATATTTTAAAATATTATTTATCTACAATATCACATGTAAATGTGTCCTGTGGTTACAAGGTGAGTAGGGACATTGGTGACTCATTCTGAGGCTGTCTAGAGTTGTGTCAAGTGTTGTCTAAGGTTCAGCCTTACCCACCGATGCAGGTGGTGGTATCTCCTCTTTCCAAACATGTTTCTTGTAAAGAACTTCAAGTCAGACCAAAATCTGCCTTCTGTCTTCTGCAGACTGACTGAGTTATGGATTTAGAAACAGTCTCAGGGTTAAGATTTGTGAACTTCAGCACAGCATATCCCAGTGTATTGATTTATTTTATTTTGTACAGAGGGCATTTTTTACCAGTTTCTCTTGGCTGTGGTGGCAGCTGGGGCCAATGGATGCCCAGTCCACATCTAGCATTGCGAATGGGAATTAGTGCCCATTGTATAGGGGATAAATGAGACTAAAATCTATGAAATCATATAATTCAGGTGAAATGTCCGTGTTTGTGAGGAAAGGGAAGGCAAACAAAAAAGAAAGAGTGTTTTGCCAGACCTCCTTCTGTGTATCATTTGCAAGTGAGAGTGCTGTGAATTCCCCAGACAAGTCTTGGAGATGTGTTAAAATTGAGCTTGGAGATCCAGGGGGAGGTCAATCTTTGGTCTTAACCAGAGGAGAGGAAAGGAAGAGTGGGATACAGGGACAGATTTGACTCTTTGAAATGAGGAAGTGGAGACAAACTCATAGCCAATTTCTGCAATTAACACCTAGTTCTTCCAGTGGAAAAGAGGTGGAAATGTGGTATTGGTGTCTCTGAGTAAGGTACTCCCAATCTCACCCTGTGTGTGAGAATAACACTGGGTTCACCCTCACAGCTGGGTAGGTTAATGAATTTGGGAATTTGGGGTACTCTGCTCACCTTTAGGCTTAGCAGAGTACACTGCCTGAGGCTGGGAGTCAGTTGCAGGTGCAGAAGTGATTTGGAAGAACATGGGGGTAGGTATTAAGATTTTAAAACTGAAATTTATTTGTTGAAGATTTTTTAAAATTTTAAAAAGTATCAGAGACGTAGAATTGGTTCAGGCCAGATATGTTCATGATTTGTACAGTTTGATCTTTTAAAAAAAATATTGCTACTTTTTGTGTAGAGCATGTAAGAAGATATTGTTCAGGTGGGATTAAGAATATGAAATTATTTACTGCAGAGTGTTAGTTAAGGTTGAATTTTGTTCACCCCATAGAGAAAAGCTGTATGCTGCTCTCAGTAGATTTGGCTGCCTTATTCTGAATCTTTTCTTGGTATGTATTCCTGCCCTTAGATCAGGGACAACCTCTGTGATACTGGTGACTACAGAGCTACAGTTATTTTCAAGTTTGCAAGTCCTGTGATGGAGATATCACTCTGAATACTTTAAGCTCTAGCCTCTTGGCGTGCTTTACACCTTTTTAATTCTCTGTATTATTAGTATGAGTTATTTTTACAGGATTTGAAAGATGCATTGCAGAACCTTGCTGCTGAACTTTGGCACAGTGGTGAAGGAAAATACAGAGTTTGCGTCAGCTTGTTTTACTCACAGTAAATTTTCACCCTGAGGGATATGCCTTATCTGCAGCCAAGGTTAGGTTTAGAGCTGGGTTCTATTGTAATGCTCAAAATGCAACATTTTGTTTCAATGAAGGCTTCCAGTTATGTGGAGGAAACATCTAACTAGTGTGAGTTATTTAAATGCCACACTCCTAGTCTTGTGTGACCCTGAGTGCTTTCTGCATAGCCAGTTCTTGGGTAATATAGGATTTATGAGACTGAAGGAGGCTTAATGAGGCTTACAATATAAATTTGCCAGTTGTACTGAGTCCAGTGCAAAGGTTGGGATTAGTTTGGAGGTCATGAAAAGTTGATTTGGAAAGCCAAGGGTTTGGCTGAAGCTTTCCTGATGCGAAGGGAAAAGCCAAGGGCTGCTTCCACTTGCTTTAAATCCTTTACTCTGAACCTCATCTGAGGTGAGGTTAGACTCAGGGTGCACCCCAGGCTCCTTGCTGTGGACCAAAATACCTCTCCACAAGGCTGCTCTGGGATTTCCTGTGTTTCCAGGAAGAGCTGAAATGCTGTGGTGACATAGTCACTTTAAATAATTTTGCCCTTAACGTTAGATATGTCGCTTCTGTGCCATGGTTATATTTTCCATGGCTGCAGCACAAGTCAAATCCCATGGCTGATTCCCATGCCCCACCATGAGTAAATACTTAGTTTTGCTCTATAAGAGAGGAAAAGGTTAGATCACTTTCTGTCTTTGGATATAAAAGAATAATTTTAGAGAGAAAGATGCCTTTTATTGCTAAAAAAGCAGTTTCAGGTCACTCCACATCCAGAAGTAATAGCTGTGTTTAGCAGAGTACTTTGTCAGAAGAAAATAAAAAAAGATCAAATGCAGAAAGGGAAAATAAAAGAGTTACAGTCTGCATGTATTAAAGCCTAGTTTAGCTAAATTCGATGATAATTTTTCAAAGGAGAAAAGTACTGCAATAAAACATTATTGTGTTTTTATGCTTGTTGTCATTCCTTTGAGAAAAATGAAACAGTTTTAAGACTCATTCTATACTAATTTTTTTCTTAGTTTTTCAGTTCAAGCATTAAACAAACAAAAAAATGTTATTCACACAGTTCTCATTATAGATTTTACTGGAGGAAAATGTTGTAGCTTTCTGGATGGTCTGACCCATTCAAGAAGTCATCATTTGCTTTAAATGGACATTGGCAAGGTTCTTAATAAGGACATGAATGGTTAAGGAAAACCAGATATTTGGAATTGAAATGAAGAAAAAAAATCTGAGTATGAAAAACCCTAAAATACATGTGCTAGGAATAACTCATCTACATGACTTGTGCTCAGACCCATTTGGTGGAGAATTGTTGAAGCCTGAGGGAGAAAAAAGGATGTTTGGGCAGCAGAAGCCAACTTGGAGGCTGTAAAGTGATTTGTTTCTGTTTCGTTGTATCAATTTAAACAGTCAAATCAGCTTTGCAGCTCTGAAATAAACACAGTTGGGAGTTTATGTGAGTTCAGGATGGTGTAACTGTGTGGTTTGGACATGATGGGGAAAGGAGAAGGAACATTTGCATCCAATTTGCCAACATGTTCCTCAACTGACATATCAACAAGCTAGTTGAGGTAATGGGACAGATAAGTATTTTAAGCTGTAAAAGTTTAAGAAGCTGAGAATGTGGAAAAGGGAATTAATTTTGAAGTTCAGCAGTCATTCACAGCCAGATACATGGGATGGTGTGAGGGGACCTTGGGCACTACTGTTCCTGCCTTGTTCCTTGATTTGGTGCAAGGGAATGTTGACTCATTGGAGAACGGACATACATGAGGCAGAGGACAAGCGACCTGTGGGCTGCATTCAGCCTGCCAAAATATGGTCCAGCCTGGCAGCTGCCTCTCCCTGACTCCTGTCCCAGGCACAATGAGCTGCTCCACTTCTGCTGGCAGCTGGCTCCTGGCTGCTCCTGTCCTGGGATGCAATTTGATCAGAAAATACTTGTAATCTTCCAGCCGAACATGGAAGAATGTTGTGCTTGTTGACTGAGCTGAAAATGAGGGCATCTGAAGGAAACATCATTGTTTTATCAGACCTGCATTAAGTTACTGCTTTTCTGCAGTAATATGAGTGCCTGGATTCTTTGTCCCCAGTGGGGTTGGTTACCCATCAGGATCTGTCCAAAGCTCCAGCATTTGTGACTCAGAGACGTGAAGTCCCTGTTCAAGCCTCGCTGAAGTCAGGGGACACATGGATTGTTCTGCTGTCCTCTCTGGATCAGGCTCTGGAACAGGCCACCTACTGAGCTGAAGCTTTCGGCTTTTCATCAGTTTTAAAAGTGATTGATATGAATTGTGATAATGACTGGTTTGTAGATCTTGCCTTTGGCTATCCACAAAGCTGCTTAGAGAATTGCAATCTTTATGTGACCATGGATATCTCAGCCATGTCACTGACCTCAAGGGCAGCAAAACTTTCAGGGATTTACTAGTACAGAGAAACTCTTCCTGCTTCTGAAAGCCTCTTAAAATATTTTATGCAGCATATACTTACTTATCCCTACACTTCCTGAGCATGGTTCTTCCATTGCCGAAGGCCTCAGTCAGCTCTAGAAATAACCCTGCCCTTGCTTTGGAAAAGTGCATGAAGTGCCTTGTTTCATGTTTTACAGGTGAGGAGCCTAAGAGTAGGATCATTTAAGTCTGACATGTTTGCTTGTGATTATGGAAATATCTGTAATCAAACATTTTAACAGTCAGTGCTATTTTCTAATCTGTGTGTGTGCAGTCTGATGTCTTTTGAAGGCAGCAGGAGGCAGGAAGGCCTCACAACAGGGAAAATTAAGCCAATTATCTCTGAGTAGATGTAAGGACTAAATGCCCCAATTTTAACCTACCACTTCAATACCTCTACGACTCAGCCCTTCCCTCTACAGTGAAATGGGAATCATGCTGCTGGGAGCTTGGGGCAGGACCTCAGGGAGGGAGGTGAGGGTTTAAAGAGCTTTTCAGCTCTTTGCCTCTGTTCTGACAACCCTTCCAGCACCACAGGAGGTGTCATGATGTCACATGGATGGCACGGTGACAATTTGCCAGCCCAAGCAGACCTTAGCTCTGATCACAGGATCACAGAATGGTTTGGGCCGAAAAGGACCTCGAAGACCATCTCGTTCCACCTCCTTCCATGGGCAGGAACACCTTCTACTAGTCCAGGTTAGTGCTAGCCCTGTCCAACCTGGCATTGAACACACTTTCAGGAATGGGTTGGGCTGGTGGTGTGAGCTGCCGTGGCTAAACCCTCTGCTGTGGGTGGTCCTACCAGGGGTGGGCTGATGAGTGTCAGTCCTTTCCTCCTGCCCTCTCAGACTGGGACCGGAGATCCTCTCCATCATTATTGACAGCATGTTTTGGCCATAAGCCTGTCCCTCCTGTGTACAGAGTTTATTTCTGTATCATGGCTGAAGTACCTGATGAAATTTATAGAGGTCGGAACAGATAAGTATCCCACAACAGCCCTGACATAAAAGTTTATGTAGATTTAAATATCCAAGGAGTCTCATGTGAAAAACTGATTTTCAGGGTATTGCCATTGGTTAAATAGATTTCAGGTCTTTATTATGCTATTGAAATACTTGAATCACCACTTGAACTAAATGAAAGCTTACTGTGTGTGCATATAATTGTTTTTCTTGCTACCTATTACTTGATTGGGGTTGAGTAAGGTTAGCAAAGGCATTAAATTAATTTTCTTGTAAAGTTATGCATTATGAAGTAAGAGGTATAAAAGTTACATTATACATGGCAAATGTCTTGAGGGTTTGGTTTATAGACTTGTTTATATTTTTATTTTAATGATTATTGCTTTCTTTGTGTCATTTCCACTTTTGAATCTCTGTACTCATTACATTTTTATTATCTCTTTTATAAAATAAATGGCAGCAAACCAGACAATTTCATTCTTGGAATAAATAGATCCAAATATATCTCTCAATAAATTAAATGTTGTGGCTGCAAGAGGGACTTTTCCAAAGTCACTAAGCTGAAGGCAAAGCCAATTAATAGCTGGCCTTTCATTTTTATGGACCAGGGCATGCAGCACATCCATCTGACTTGGCAGATTTGAAATTATCCAAGAGATAGCTGAACTACATTGAAAGATACATAAGCAAAATTAGTGGTCATGGAAGGCAACAGATCAACAACCCTAGAAATCAAATCCTTGTGAGCTATGTGCAGACCCTACTGAAGTAATTTTGAACACTTTCTCTTGACTTCAGGGGATTCTGCATGAAGGTCTCTGCCTCACAGTGTTTTTGGGAGCTAAGCAAACTTTAGCCACTGATTATCACTGTGGATCTTAACTGATGCATATTCTCAAACACGCTGTGGGACGTGTATGTGTAGCTTGTTCTTACTGGGAATCTTTCAAAGCACCAAACAAAAGTGTATCTGTTGCAGAATCACAGAATCACATGATGGTTTGGGTTGGAAGGGACCTTAAAGATCATCTCATTCCACCCTCTGCCATGGTCAGGGACACCTTCCACTATCCCAGGTTGCTCCAAGCCCTGTCCAACCTGGCCCTGAACATGTCCCAGGAGCTGGAGATAGAAAATAGGAGTTTAATTTGTATATCTGCAGTACAAGTGCAATTACCCTTCCTAATCTTGTGAGTGAGGGGTCTAGAAAAAATGTCTCATTAAGAGCAGCTAAGGGAGCTGGAGGTGTTTAGTCTGGAGAAAAGGAGGCTCAGGGGACACTTTCTCCCTCTCTACAACTCCCTGACAGAAGGATAGAGTGAGGTAAGGGTCAGCCTCAGCTGCCATGTCCAAAGTGAAAGGATGAGAGGAAATGGATTTAAGTCCTGTCAGAGGAAGTTCAGATCCGTATTAGAAAAAAAATTTCACTGAGACAGTGGTTGGGCAGTGGAGTGAGTTACCCAAGGAGGTGTGGAGTCACCATCTCTGGAACTGTTCAAGGGGCATCTGGATTTTAGGGGTGATTATGGTGGTGTTGGTTGATGGTGGGACTATCTGGTCTTAAATGTCTCTTCCTACATCTGTGATGATTCTGTGATAAAATTAATTGGTACTTTTTAGTAATATGTGACCTTTGTTCTCTGTAAAAAAAAAAAAAATTGTGTGTGTATAGATTTTGTTTTTAATAGGCTTTATTTTCTTCATATAATTTTGCTGTTCTGAAACATGTCTATGCAATTTTCCCCTTTGAATCTAGAGCTACAGTCTACACTGTGTATACACAACAAGTCCTGGGCTACCAAGTCCTCCTCCTGGTTGCCACCCATAAATCCAATATACAACCCCACAGACAAACCCTTTCTGCATCTAAGAACCTGCTGTGTTTCTCCCTGGGTATTTCCATGTAAAGCCTGTTCTAGAGCTTTGAAGAATTTGCTGTTAATCAGTTCCTTCCTACTTTCTCTTGTTCTCCCAGTCTTCTTCCAGGCTCACTGGGAAATTGGAGCCATGGTGGTGAGAATAATTGCCTTGTTAGGAATAAGTGAACTGAATGAAATCAGCCCAGTGGTGTGAGCAATAACATTTGGTAGAAGTCAGGCTCTGGTGTGCTGAGCTCCTGCCTGCTCAGTTGACCAGGTTGGCCTTGTGTGTGCTCATGTTTTTTACATGTTTGTCTGTATCAAACTTTTCCTTTGTTCCATGTTTCTGACCCAAACTATCTTGGAGCAGAGCCATCTTTTTGGACTGAGAACACGTGGCCTAGTGGGATATATTATTAAGGCTTCCAAAAGGAACCCAATATGAATAGCAAGAATAATGTGAATAATACTGAAGAATATAAGGTTATTTGAACAGCTAGCATAAGTTTTATATCCAAAAATAAAACACCAGCAAGAGAGTTCAAATTAATTTAAAGTAGGTTTTTTCCTTTGTGTTTTTTTTTGTTTGTTTGTTTACTGGGATTTGCAAGTGGATGGAGAATTGCATTTTGAAAAACTAGCATTTTATCTTATAGATTTGCTAAATGGGAATTTTAGGAAATAACTGTTGAACTATGCCATCCCTTTTGCTCCATGGCAAACAGTCCTCCAATGTATAGTAGTGATATGGTTGCCACTAATGATATGGTTGTTTTGAACTCTCTTACTGGAGTTTTGCCTTGGGCAGCAGGGAAGGATTTGGGATCAGGTGCCTTGTGTGGTAGACAAAGCATTTAATTGCACTTAAGCAATAAGCAAAATGTTTCTCTTTACACAGTCTCATTGCTGTTGGAGAGGGGGAAGAAAAATTGTGATCCAAAAGCTCTTAAATGGGATTTGAAGTGATGAATAGCAGTAGGTATAGAAATGAGAATTTATGGAGCCATTGGCTATTGCTGCCAATCTTAATGATAATGTTTTATCAGGTACTATTATTTGCATGGTGGTAAAATTTTCTGTGTTGGTCATGGAACTGGGTGGACTCTAGCACACTGCATGAATGCAGAACCAAGATATAGCCTTTCCAGAGGTAAGTAGCATCCTGGTTCCACAAAGAGACTTTGAAACAAATTCAAACCATGCAGTAATGAGGAGAGACTTTAGTTATAGAAGTGTGTGTAACCCATTCTTTTTTGAGGGGCTTTCTGTTTATTTTTGAATCCTGGAGTCACAGGATGGTTTGCATTGGAAGGGACCTTGTAGACCATGCAGTTCCACCCCTGCCTTGGGCAGGGACACCTTCCACTAGACCAGGTTACTCAGAACCCCATCCAGCTTGACCTTGAACATCTCCAGGAATGTGGAGTCTACAATCTTCTTTACCTGTCACTCCAGGCTCTTGTCCCAAGTCCCTTCCCAACTCTCCTGGAGCCTCTTGAGGCCCTGGCAGGGGCTCTGAGGTGTCCCTGGAAGCCCTTGGAGAATCTTTGTCACCCTCCTCCTGACTCGCTCCAACAGGCCCATGACCTTTTGTATGTTTTGCTGTATAAGTAAAGAATAAGAGGATTAAAGACCTTTGCTAGTTCTATGGATTGTGTTCCACACCTCCATGGAAGCTCTGGAAACAACCTGTAAATCCATGCTCATGAGGCTCTGGTCTGAGCTGGCTCACATGACTGGGGAATTCGGGAGCTCTGGCACTGCAAGGCAGGATGTGACATCTTGATCAGAGATGGAAGTGAGGGCACCAGGCATCCTTTTGTCACCTCTAGTTCATGTTCCCTCCTGTGTCAGGGGCTTTGGAGTAACAGGGACTCAAGCCATGGACACTGGTCACTGCCACCAAAGGCAGCCCTGAAAGAGATGTGTCCCTGTCAAAAGGGTTGTGCACCCTGTGGTGACAGCTGTAACCAGCAAGGACTGGGGTTAGAGTGTGGAAGCTAGGACAATGACAAGAGCACACCAAATTTTATTTTCACTCAGCTTGCTCACTGGATATCCAGTAAAATGTTCCCAGGCCATTTCTGTCTGTTTCTTTTAAACAATCTTCCTTGCCAGTAAATACATGCTTCCTGTAGCTGCCACTTTATATATCGAATTAGTAAAGCTTATTAAGTCCCCCCATTATTTTGTTGCATGATGGAGAATACAGGTGTTTTTCCACATAAAATGTTCACATGACACAGCAGGAGTAGCACTTTAAGCCTTAATGGAATGCACTTGGTTATCTAATTTTTGCACATTAATCCTCTCAAGATGTCTGTTAACACAAACCTTGCTAATTAATGTTTCTTTAGTGTCTGCAAATGTATGATTCAGTTTTTAAAGGAAATTGGAAGACCACAGAGCACTGTATTATGAATCATAATATCAATGACATTTAAAGACATGTAAAATAGCTTAGCTGGTACGTGATATAGAATTATACCACAGTCTAACCTCATCAACAAAAAAGTCATATCTCTGATACACCCATTTTTGTTTATGTTCTTAGACAATTACTGCTGTAGCAATACTTGGGCAAATGTCTTTATTTCAATGTGTTTTTGTAAGGAAAACAGAAGGGATTCTCACCCAAAACAAATGTCTAAAAAGACATGGAGGTCCAGATAAGTTACTCTAGACTTCCCATTTTAGTAAATAGAGATATACAGGCACCTACAGAAGGTAAATCTTCTAATCAAAACCTAAGAGAGTTCACATCTAACCCTTATGCAAACAACAATGTTGAAACAAGCTCAAGTTCAAAACTATTTATACCAAAAGAAGTGGGTACTTAAGGGACTTTAGGCATTCCTTTTCCCTTCTTATTTGGAATGGGAAATAGCAGACATCCTGTTGTCTCTGTTTTGGCATATCTGAGGCTAGCAAATGTGTCAAACTTGCGCTGTGGTCCTGAAATTTAAGCCTTTATTTCCATTCAAAAGGGATCTGGAATTTTAAAGTTACACAGAAAAATTTCTGGATATTTGACTTGCAAAGCAATTTCTAGTCTTGAATTGATTTACTGCTTGCAATAACACTGTTCATCAGAAAATGTGAACCTAATTAACAAGCATCCAACCTACATCTTTCTATCATCTACTAACAGCAAATGTGCACAACAAAAATGGGAAACCTTGTACCAAAATTATGAAGAGATATTCAAATATCATCACCATTTCAACACAAAATCTTAAAAACTATCTCTGGATTTGGTGCAGCAGAACTTGGTAGAGACCATGGACAGAGAAGGATGAACATTATCACTATTTTTGCTTAAAAACTTCAGAGTTAAGACTCCTGTAGATAATCTTAACCACAGACATACAACTTAAATCCTCCTAAACCTCACAGCTTATTTATTGCATGATAATGTTTTTAACAGAGGGCATGATTAGCTGTTGGAGCAAACTACCAGGGAAGGCAATGTATCCCTCTTCTCATGAAGTCTTCATCTCAAAACTGGAAGTCAACATTGCTGCGCTCAATACAGCAGCTACAGGATGAAGTTTACAGTCAGTATTACATGTGCTGAATGCTCATATGTCCTGTCTGGCCTGAGCATTTATGAATCTCAGTGTTTCTAAAGTACCTACAGATCCTTGAATAAAAGACACAGTTGGAAGTACAACATATTTTATGGGAGAACTCCGTCTGCCTCACGCGGAGGTAAGGAAAACCTCGCGTGGCTGCATGGTGAGCTCAGGTGTAGCCACATCTCATTAAAATTATTACAACTTTCAGCCACGTGGGTGCCTAGACATAAATAAGTAGAGGCAGGCCATCTTTACTAAAATACATATTTTTCTCACTCTGACAGTCGTGCAAGGGGCCGCAACTGCCTGTGTCTCGAGGACAATTTTAACAGCAAGACCTTTCTCCTCAGGGGACTGCTCTCACTTTTTCATTTAGAAGAGGAGAAAGGAAACCCAATCCTAAACATATGATGATTTTATTATGTGAAACCCAATAGGAAATGAAGTAAGAATATCAGGCTGCTTTCAGTTTCCTAGCAAGGGATTTTGTTTTAAGTTGGAAAAGGGGCAGCTGTGTTGGACGCTCACTTCCCTCTGCCTAAACATCAGGACCTCTTTAATTGTTGGGGGTCATTGTGTGAGTCATGTGGTGCAAAGACAGAACAGGCTTGGTGGGAACTCCTGAGCTTTGATCCAGGCTCTGCTGGTTTGGAGAGGAAAATTCAGTTGGAGAAGCAAAGGATAAAGGGCTGCAGCAGCTCCTGGCTGTATCTTGGTGGGCACACAGGGATGCCTGAGTGTGTACGTGTGTGTGTGTGTGTGTGTGTGTCTGTGAACACCATAAGCAAGCCAGCCAAATTCCATCTTCATGGACAGTTCAATGGAAAGTTAGCTCGAAAATGCAGTATATCATATTTCATGAATTTAATAGGGTTTTCATGATTTTACAAAGTGCTTCAACCAGACACTCATGGCTGGAGGCTGCACAGCAGGAGACCTAAAACACTGCATCTGTGTTTTTCAACTCTTGCCAGAATCCATTGAATTTGATCTGGAATGACTATGCATCTTTGGAATGTACATTCACTTTTCTCCTGCCTTATCCAAATAAAAGAGGGACAAGGCGGGGGTTGAGGGGGAGGGAGAAAAGAGTCCTGTGAGAATTCCATATGGAAACACTAAACTAGCATTATAAAGGATTTCCTATAAACAAAATTACGGTCACAAATTTTGGACTCGGACCACATTTGAAACAAAGGGCCCTTTGTCTCCCTCTTTTAATATATTTTTTTATCTATGTTAACACACACGTTTTTATTTTTTTATGGCAATAGATAAACAGATGTACATGTATACACTCATGCAAAAATGAATGTATATATTAGTTTGAGGTCCAGTTGCAATCTCTCTTAATTTTTTTTTTGATTGCAGAACTCCTAACAAGAGCAAACTTTAATCGTTCAGTGCACTAAATCCCTTGAAAATAAATATCCAGGGCAACTTCAAAAGCCCTTAATTAGAAGCACATGTGTGGTGTTACAAATTTCTGGCTGAGGCGGCTGAGTTGTAATTTAACGTTATGATCTGCCATAAATATTATCCATAATGAGCAGACTTCATGTTACACTTCTGTACGTCAGATAACTGCAATATTTTTTGTCTGCTTTTGTTCAATCACTGAACCTTAAGTGAAGTTTAAAATTAGGAGGAAAGGAAGAAAGAAAGAACCAGTTTTCCCACCGGAAAGCTGAATATTTCTGTCCTCCTAGCTGCAAAGAGAGCTATTGATTTTATTCTGTTTTCTTTGTTACAGTTTAAAAATGTGGTTAACAGATAATAACTTGGAGATGATGGGGGAAGGGGAAGGATAAGGTTTGGAAGGTGGGGAGATGATTGTTTTTGTTTTGCATAACTTTCTGATAGAAGCTTCCTGGAATATTTGCTGTGTTCCCCACTACCAAAGCAAACCCAAAAATCCCATAAACTCATTTCTACATGAAAATCTAAACCATTTCTGCCCCTGTGCTGTACCTGAACCAAATCTGTCACTCTTCAGAAACTTGATGGCTGAGGATAAAATTTTCTGTGTTAATTTTAGGTGGTTTATGAATTGGTTTTGCAGCCTTGGCACAGACTGAGCACAGTTATATGTGCGTGTGCGTGTGCGTGTGTATGTGTGTGTAAGGAGGGGGTAGTGAACCAGACAGTAAATTTACAGTGGAAATGTGCAGCTGTGGGGATTATGCACTGGTTGCTTAAATGTGTGTGAAGAAATGCAGAAATAGTGTGGGGCTGCAGAACAAGTCCACAGCCTCATGACTTGTATAAAGAGGCAGTTTGGTTTGGACTTCAACCAAACACATGGGCTGTGGGATTTTTGCCTTGGAGAGTGCCCCAGGACCCTGCACCTATTTAAAAGGACAAGCCTTATCTGGTGTTTCTGACTTCAGGTATCCAAGTATTGCCTTGGCAGGCTGTCCATGTAGCCACAGCCATATCTTATTGTTCAACCTGGAGAAGAGAAGGCTCCAGGGTGACCTTACTGCAGCATTCAAGTACCTAAAGGAACCACAGAAGCGTGGAAATGGACTTTGGACAAGGGCCTGGACAAGGGGGAATGGTTTCACCCTAAAAAAAGGCTGGGTTAGATGGGATATTGGGAAGGATTTCTTGGCTGTGAAGATGATGAGGCCCTGGCAGAGGGTACCCAGAGAAGCTGTCACTGCCCCATCCCTGGAAATGTCCAAGGCCAGGCTGGACAGGTGTAGAGAAACCTGGGATAGTGGAAGGTGTCCCTGCCCATGGCAGGGGGTGGAATTGGATCAGCTTTAAGGTACCTTCCAAACCAAACCATTCTATGGTGATTCTGTGATTCTTATAGCCTGAATGCAGGGCCCAAGAGTGCTGCTCTCCCCTGGGCATCTCTCCTAGACAGAAGACATTGCATGTCCTTAGCCTATGCTTCCTCCAGCAGAATGAGGAATCCTGCCTCTTTTCCTACTCACACCAGCCTTTTCATTGGAATTGCTTTTCTGCTTGATCTAAAATATCCTGCCTCTTTTCCTACTCACACCAGCCTTTTCATTGGAATTGCTTTTCTGCTTGATCTAAAAAAAAAACCAAAAAAAACCCCAAAAAAAACCAAAAACCTGCAAGAGTGAGTAGAAATCTCTGTCCAAGTGCCCACGGTGGGGATGTGTCTCTATTGACTGCAGCATCTTGACATAAAGTGTGGCTCCTACAGCTACATGCTCGAGGAGCAATTCAGAGCAGGGAAGTGGTGAGCAGAGATACCACAGTTCCAAGCTGCAGGCACCATGGACCCAGATATAAAGCAAATAGATGGCTGGAAGCAACATTCTCTGTGGGCATGGTAACAAGTGGTCAGATGGCTGTGTGATATAGGTACCTGTCTGGTTTTGGCCAGGCTCTGGCTGCTGACACTGCTGCTGGGGAGAGACGGGGATGTCTGGGATTATAACTCCTCCCAGGAGATATCAGGCTCTCATAAGAACAGTACCAATTTTTTGTGGCAGCAGGAGGAGCTGCAAATCCAGTTCTCCAGGGTATCCGCCACAAGACTTTCTCTCTCAGCTTTGTCTCTCTTTCCCAAAATTCCTGTATGCATTTTTTGCCTCTGCTGTTGCAGAGCCTTGAGCTGGATCACATCCTATCAGTTCTCATAGCTCATATCAGATACAGCAAGCTGCAAGCCAAGCTCGTTCCCTGTGCTACCTCTCCTCAGCCCAGCTGAGTTCACAGGGATGGATTTGTACACCTCCTTTCCCTCTTTAGGTAGTGCAGAGCAGAAGTGAGGCTGTAAACCTTCCAGGTGACAGGTTATCTCCAGAAAGGTTTGCCAAATTACTTTATAAACTTCAGATATATAGGGGAGAAGATAAAAGCTGTAATGTTGCCCTTCAAAACCCCATGATGGATGTGTTGCTCAGTCTCTGAATGTGCTGGATGTATCTGACAAAATCTTTCATTACGACGGAGGAAACAAAATACCTCTAATCTCCCCCTCCCCTTCACTTCCATCTTGAGTTTCTGGAACCACAAGTGCCAGGACATGGAGAGTCTCTTGTCAAGGTGTTCCTACCAGAGATGATGGAAATGCCCATTTCTCTGTGACTTAGAGCATCAGTCTGTAGTCTGGGAGGATTCAGATAATGCTTGAAGACCTGCAGAGCTGTGAGTGTGTTTCTGAATACAATCAGCACTCAGAGTCCTCTCCAGTAATGCTTTTAGAGGCACATCCAGTACTTTGGACTACTTACCAAACCAAATTTAAACCAAATATATCACTGGAGAAAAGTTTCCCAGTCTTTGTTTCAAAAGGATACTTAAAATGTCACGTTTTGCTTCCAACCAGGGATCAAGAAGTTATTTAGAAGTATCATTCATTTCAGTGTTTCAGAGCAACCCCCCGAAGTCACCCACTGCCACCACCACCTCTGCCTGACCATGGAGCCAGAGGTGACTTCCCCAGCATGGACTGGAGTAGTGTAACTCTGCTGGAAGAGGAAATCTCTCCATTGTCACCTTACTTGCCATCAATTATTTGGGTGTGTGCCATTCCAGGCTAGATGGGGATGATCTGACAAACTCCTCGTGACAAACAAACACGAGCATAGGAAAGCTGTGAAAGATGCTAAGAGATACTTGAAGTAAAAAAGTACTTGGTAATCAAGGTCAAACACTAGCAGTAAATCTGAGCCAAGTAAGAGCTCAGATTTCATGTGGCTACACATTCTTTCATCTTCATTTCTTCACCTCTCTATAGTTTACACTGATTGCCTCCTATAGGCTCCGGGACACCCTTCAAACCGAGCAGTCTGGTAATGATGCTGACAATAATTCTTCATTTTGGCTGGATCGCCTCCTGCTTTCTTAACTAAAGCACAGCTCTCTGTCACAGCCCAAAGAATTAATATCCAGCTAAAGGTCCAGCTTGTCTGACCAGCTGTCCTGAGCCCACAGAGGTCAGCCGTGCCCCTCACACTGCTAAACCAGCGCGGTGAGAGGGGCGTGGGTCCCCTTTGTGCGGGGCAGAGGGGAGGGAGCTGCTGCCCCGGCCGCTCCTTTTCCAGGGCGTCGATAGATGGAGCTGAAGGAACAACGCAGAGCGTGCGAGGGAAGGCGTACATGGATGGGTGTGTTTGCTTTTTTTAGTGTGCCAGGAAGGGATCGCACTTGTGAAATGAAAGAAGTGTAGCTGTGCGGTGAAGGGAGGGCATGAGGGACGCGAGGCTGCTGCAGAGGATGGTGGAGGAGGGAGATGGAAAAGGAATGGAGGGCATAGATACCTACATCTGGGACAAAATACCTTTTCTCTTGTCTACAGGCCTCTCCAGAGTGTATTCTGCATCTGATTCAACTTCTACACATACAGCATCAAAATAGACTTTATTTTTCCTGGTAAATCTTGCACAGAATGAATTCTAGCATATGATTTTGCATATCTAGCTTAGATAAGACAATCACTCAAGGGCTTTGTATGTCACAGATGTCCGGTTTGAGATGATCTAGAGCTCAGTTAAGGCAGGTCAGGTGCACTTAAACTGTCCCTTTGCCTAAATAAATCACCTTGTGGAAAAATCCTCGGTAGTCAGTGTAAATAAGGATTCTCATGTCATGGTTTGCTTAGTCTGCTAATCAAAACATGTAGCTCTGAGCACTTACCATTTAGTGCAGCTTATGAAAATCAAGCATCATTATTGCTGTCTGATACATTATCACCAGCAGCCATATAATGGGAAAAATGTTCCTGGGTTGAAATGAGTGCAATTTATGATTCTAAATTGTTATGTATAAAGAAAGAAGAGTGCAGCTGGATATTCATTAGACACATTCAATTTAATGTATTGAAAACAGTAAAGAATATGTTTTAATTAATAAGCCAAGTGCACATGGCAATGTAATCTGTAAAGAGAGCCCACAGAGCTCTGCAGATTTACTGGGAAGTGAAATGGCAAAGCTGCTCCTTTCTCTAGAGTGAGGTGACTTTTATTCACCTGCAGACCACAATTCACCTGCTCTGGTTGTCTCTGCTCTATTGTCACACTTAGAGGATTTTGCCTCTCAGGCCCACCAGTGGTAGAAAAGACATCAGATGTTTTTATGCACCCTACTGTTTGGACTTCTAATTTGCAAATCTGTTTCAGGAGGAAGATGGCTAGCATATTCCAAAAATGAGGGCCTTTGGTGAAATTGCTTTCAGAAGAGGCACATAAAAAGGGTTAAAAAGACACTAAAAACATTGCAAGTGTTGCCTCTGTGCTGCAGTGTTGGAAGGAATGAATAGGAAAAAACAGGACATCTCCAACAACTGTGAGGTTCATGTCCCTTCAAAATCAAAACTGCATCTGACATTTTCCCCGGGAGTCTGAAAATGTACTGAAGATAGCAACCAAATAATCTATTTCTTCTGAGGTATTCTTAAGAAGACCCAAAAATAGAAAAACAGTAGCATGCACAATTATTAAAGTTACTCTTTGGAATGGAAGTTTCATTCTAGCTCAAAAATCTTGTTGAAGAAATTTTTGGCACCTGACATTTACCAGGTTTGTTAGAAGCCAGGAAGTGAATCACCTTGGAAAATCTGAACAAAATTTTCTTGGCTGCCGTCATGCAAAGGCAGATGAAATGTATTTCCAAAAAATGAGAAATTTTAATGTAATTGTTAATTCATACCAACTAGCTCAAAATAAGCCAATATTTGCAGTTTGTAATTGAAATGGAATCTTCTTGACTCTTGAGTTGATAATTTGTTATTTGTTAGAGAGGGAGGGGTATGGGCTACAGTGTTATACTATTTATATTCATCCCTAGGCATGGCCTTTCCTAAAAAAGATCCACAATTCAGATGTGACCATTACCAGTCACAGACTGGGATCTCTCACTGCCAGGGCCCACTGAGTGAGGCCATATGCATCCCTCAGGGACTGACTGTAAAAGCTGAAGCCATTTCTCCTGAAGGCTATGGGTTATACCCTCATGGAGTCCATGCTGAAGGGAATAACCTCGATGCTCGTGCCCTGCTTTACCTTTTAGAGATTCACCCATGTCAAGAGAAGCTCAACATGACCCATCAATGTGCACTTGAGCCTTGATCCCCCAGCGTGGGCAGCAGGGCAGGGGGGATTCTGCCCCTCTGTCCCTGGGCTCAGGTGAGACCCCACCTGCAGAGCTGCCCCAGCCCTGGCTCCAACAGCACAAGGACCTGGAGCTGCTGGAGCCAGGGCAGAGGAGGCCACGGAGATGCTGCCAGGGCTGGAGCCCCTCTGCTCTGGAGCCAGCCTGGCACAGCTGGGGCTGTTCAGCTGCACAAGAGAAGGCTCCAGGGACACCTGAGAGCCCCTGCCAGGGCCTCCAGGGGCTCCAGGAGAGCTGCCCAGGGACTGGGCACAAGGCATGCAGGGACAGCACCCAGGCAATGGCTTCCCAGGGCCAGAGGGCAGGCACAGATGGGATCTTGGGAAGGAATTGCTGGCTGGGAGGGTGGGCAGGCCCTGGCCCAGGGTGCCCAGAGCAGCTGTGGCTGCCCCTGGATCCCTGGGAGTGTCCAAGGCCAGGTTGAATGGGGCTTGGAGCAGCCTGGGACAGTGGAAGGTGTCCTAGTCCAAACATTCTGTGATTCTAAGGAGAGTCCCAAGCAGAAGCTCTGCTACTACAGGAATGTGTGCACACAACTCTCCCCTCCCTGAGTAGTAATTGTAGTGAGAAGTAGTGGCTTTTTAGTTATGGTATAGGTCTTTTACCACCCCATTTCCCCTATATCCTGCAATGAACTAAATATTTTTTAATTTGGAGGAGTAATTGCTCCTTACAACATCCTGAAAGCAAACCTTGAGGTTGTCAGAACTACAGGGTGGGTTGAGAGCCTTGCTATAGCCTGGATGTGTTCATGGTGCTGCAAACATGTGAAAAGGATCCTCCACCTGGTGTGCTGCCTGCCAAGGTGTCCTCCTGTAAAGGGGTACGGTTGGTTCTGCTTCCCTGAACAGCTGAGCAACCACTTTGAAAGGCAGCTGGGAAGAAACTGCCTTCCCTGCAAATTAAATGAGTTTCTGGCCTGAATGAAAGGGTCTGGTGCAGCAGAGAAGTGAACAGCATACTCAGATGAGAGAATTCCATGGACAGGAAGACACACGCACACACACTCAGGGAGCCTGAACTCACCAGGGAAATGTGGGATGATCTTGTCCTCTTGCAGAGTTGAGCCTGTCTGGGTCAGCCTGCAGTGTGTTGGTAACTGGGGATGGCTCCTGGTCACGTCTTCCTAAAGCAAAGAGATACAGGAGTCTGAAATGCTGGAGAGCTGTGGAACAAGAGTGACAGCAGGACAATAACATCACAGAGTGGTTTGGGTTGGATGGACTTTAAAGACCATCCACTTCCAAACCTCCCTGTCATTGGCAGGGACAACTTCACTATCCCAGGTTGCTCCAAGCCCCATCCAACCTGGCCTTGGACACGTCCAGGGATGGGGCAGCCACAGCTTCTTGGGCAACCTATGCCAGGGCCTCACCACCCTCACAGGGAAGAATTTCTTCCCAACACCTCATCTAACCCTGCCCTCTGGGAAGTGGGAAGCCATTCCCCCTTGTCCTGTCACTCCAGACCCTTATAAATAGTCTCTCTCCATCTTTTTTTGTCAGCTCCCTGCAGGTACTGAAGGGCTCAGTTAGGTCACTTTGAAGGTGCCTATTCTCCAGACTGAACAATCTCAGTTCTCCAAGCCTTTCCCCACAGAAGAGGGGCTCCATCCCTCTGATCACCTTGCTGCCTCCTCTGCACTGGCTCCAGCAGCTCCAGGTCCTTGTGCTGTTGGAGCCAGGGCTGGGGCAGCTCTGCAGGTGGGGTCTCACCTGAGCCCAGGGGCACAGGGGCAGAATCCCCCCTGCCCTGCTGCCCACGCTGGGGGATCAGCCCAGGGCAGGGGGGCTCAGGCTGGGGCAGGTCCAGCTCTCACCCACAGCACCCCCAGGTCCTTCTCCCAGGGCTGCTCCCTCTGCTCACCCCCAGCCTGGGTTGATCCTGGGGCTGCCCTGGCCCAGGTGCAGCTCCAGCACTTGGCCTTGTTAAACCCCATGAGATTCCCCTGGGCCACTTCTCCAGCCTGCCCAGGTCCCTCTGGATGCCATCCCATCCTCCAGGTGTGTCAGCTGCACCTCTCAGCCTGGTGCCATCTGCAAATCCGCTGAGGGTGCCCTGGATCCCTCTGTCTGTGTCATTAATGAAGATATTCAATAACTCTGGTGGCCAAATGGACCCCTGAGGGACCACCTGGGACCCTGAGCCATTGGCCACAAGCCTCTGGATGCAACCATCCCACCAGTTCCTAATCTATCTAATAGTTCTCCCATCGAGTCCATCTCAATTTAGAGAGAAAGATGTTGTGGGGGATGGTATCAAAAGCTTTATGGGAGACCAGTAAATAAAATGTGACTGTATTTGTAGGGCAACACACCAACAGCTTGTCCAGATGCAAAAAACCTTTGAGAAGCACCAAGGGCCCGTGGGATAAAGGAGCCAGTTTCTGGGACCACTGTGATGGTCTGGCAGCTCCATCCCCAGGTGGTGAACAGAAAGTAGTTCTTTTCTGCTGTGACTTCAAAGGATCTCCCAGAGTTACCACAAACACCTCGGTGCCTTTCTTTGTGTACAATACACCCAGCCTGCACTCAGAGGAGCTGGCCCAAATTCTCACCACTCATATTTCAGCACAATGAAACAGACATATGCTTGTGTTAGGAGATTGTTTGCATAGATGGTCCAGAAGAGTCACCTTTAAAGACATCTAAAAAGTCTTTAAAGGGCTTCTTCTTTTTCTTTTTTTCTTTTGCTGTCAAAAGCTGATGACTTTTGGAAACTACAGTTTTAATGGAAGAAGTGTCATCTTTGCTAATATCTTCAACTAAGGATGTAAGTGGGAACAAGCTGTTCCATGAGCAGCAGAATTAACAAAACCGTGTTTCTTGTGGATGTGTGTCTCAGGTTTGAACTTTCTGGTTAAACTAGGGTGCCAATTTGAGATTTTCCCATAGCTGTGATATGAATAATGTCTCCACCCAACACAGATTCTCCACATTTTGATAAAGGGTAACTGGAGCCTCTCTTGTTCTGTCTGGTGCAACTAATCAAGTCCCTGTCTTCCCCCAGGCAGTAAATTTTCATGAAACATGTACAATTCTAACAAATTTTGTTGAAACAGGTTCAAAAGTTGTCAGGGGGACACGAAGAGATGAGATGATACACACATAAATTGGATCATGTAAGTCCTTGTTTTCTTTGGAAAGCAGGGCAGAAACATTCTCCACAGGCAGCTTTTAATGCAGAAAATGGCTATTTATGGAAATCTTTACAGTCTTTTCTATCTTAGAAACGGATAAGATAGAAAGGGATGCAACTTGGCTTCTCTCCTCTGAATTATTTATGACATATTGGAGAAGCAGTGTATAGAAGTAACCTTTGAGGGTTTTTCAGCAATTGTCCTTCTTCCTCTTACAAGTTTTCTAAATTCTTGTTGTGCATCCTTTTGACAAACAGAACCTCAACAATAGGCTTTCACATTTTCAATTCTAGTATTTCTCTGCTTGCTGAGACTTTCAGTGAATAATCTTTGAGCTGTTTTGTAAAGATCATGTGAATCAATTCAGGTGCCAGTATTTAAATTTTAAGACAGGTTTTCTGATGATCAAAGGTTAAGCACTGGTGTTGTATAAACACTAAACAAAAGTTCCCCTTTCAGATACTTTACTTTTTCTTATCTTATATTTTTAGACTTTCTGTCATCAGACAGTGCTTTAGACTAGACATAATAAAGATAGAAAACAAGATATTTTAAAAAATCCATCAGTTTTATATCTTTATATAAGAAAGAAACATCAATGATGCAAGCTCATTTTCTCACTCACATGTCCTCTTTCTTACCTGAAGGAATGGTGAAAAACTGCATGCCCAATCCCTGGAAGTGTCCAAGGCCAGGCTAGATGGGGCTTGGAGCAATGTGGGATAGTGGAAGGTGTCCCTGCCCGTGGCAGGGGGTGGGATGGGGTGATTTTTAAGGTCCCCTCCATCCCAAATCATTCTGTGATTCTGTAATAAAGCTTTGAATATATCATTTCAAGACAATGTCCCACTCAAAGCCTAGTTAGATTTATTTTTCTCTTCTTGTCCTTCTTCATTAATTCAAGACTAAGAAGTGATAAAAACATCAGTGTTTTTATTCTAAACACTCTTCCTAGGAGCTGGACCTCAAAGCTCTGTGTGTCCTGGGTGGACTGCAAAGCCCAAACCCACTCTGTATAATTTCCGCTCTTTTGATTTTCAGAGAGGGTTTTTTTTTAAGCCAGTCCTTGTTGTGGCCAGTACCAGTGACAAGGGAAATATTTATAGTGCTGAAATCAAAGGGGCACAAGGCAGTGCTAACAGCACTCCATCACTTCCTTTTGCAAGGGAGGGACGTAGCTGCAGACTCAAAGATCACTCATCACGATAGGAATATTTTTCTCTTGGAAAGCCTTTGTGTTACAACTACAGGGCAATGAAATGAGCACTGGGCTTTTTGCATGATTCACAGTTTTTCATTATCCAGTTTGAACATTGCTGGTTCAATCAGCACAGTTTTTTTGATGGAGACATTGGTGCACAGGGCTATTCCTCAGGCTTCTTCACCCATATTTTCTAGTGCTGTCTGTGCACTCAACATTTCATTAACTTCTTATTTTATTTCTTTCCACACATTGCCTGTTTTTGTGGTCCATGATTGATTTTACACAACACTACTGTGGGGCAGCTCATGGTAGGGACAGGGACAGCTGTAGATGCCCACAGCTCTGGTGCTTCACTGTATGTCCTCAATGGCTTCAGGCTCTGAATCTAAAATCAGAGGATCAGTTTCATCTATCCCTAAACTCCTCTAAATCTGGGTGAATATTTGTCTCAGGCCATTCACATCAGGGGAGTGACAAAGGCAGGGCAGGAGAGTTGGACACGAGTTGGGGTGGAAAAGCTCTGGGAAACGTGGGAGATGCAGGCAGGAGCTACAATGTGGATTGTCACCTGAGACTGAAATGCTCAAAGGTGCACAATCTGCGGGGCCATATCAGCTTTTACTTCCCAACTCTCATTTTCCTCCTGCCCTCCTGCAGCAATAACCTGCCCTGGGAAACTGCCTTTTTAGCCTGTGCAGGGCGCTGGCCCAGGCTGCACCAGCTGGCCATGGCTGTTTCCTCTCCCCTCTGCTCTAGCTGCTGAAGACCTGGCAACAGCTCCATGGAGTGATGGGAGCCTGACAGAGGGGATGTGAATAGCTCACTCTTGATTGACAGCCACTCCATGGTGTAGTCTGTCAGATTAATTATCTGTACTTCAGAAATCCCTGGAGATCCCATCACCATTTCACAGGGTGCTGTAGAAACACATCATGAAGTTCCAGCCCCCTTTCCCTCAAATGGCAATCTGTCTCTAAGAGACAGCAGGTGGAATCAGCTTGTGGATGGAAGCAAGAAGAGAAAAAAGGCTTTTGAAGGATTTGAGAAATACATAGACACCACAACATGGTGTTTCCCTCTGGCTAATGGCATCAGAGTTTCCTTGGTGTCCTGTGAAAGTGGTGGTCTCCAGCAGCTGACCACCAGCCTGGGTCTTGTTCCCTATCTGTGTGGGTTTGCTCCTGCCAAAAGGTAGCAGAGAGCATCATGTTGGATGAAAACCCAGAAATTTGGGTTCCAGTGCCTTAACCTGCAGATGTTCACTCTGTTGATATACAAATAAGGCTAAGATTTATTATTATTATTATTATTATTATTATTATTATTATTATTATTATTATTATTATTATTATTTCCCAAGCAGCTGTCAAAGTCAATTTGAGAGAAGGGACTTTTAGGTAGTTCTTGCATGAGGAATTCCTCATGGAAAATTCCACCTCTGAACTTTTCCAATTTCATTAACAAAGGAATGTTTATAAAGCAAAGCCCTGTGCTAGACATTGACATTTCTAAGTTTGAAATTGCTCTTGTAGCAGTTGAAATGAAGTTCATGCATCAGTTTGAGAGCAGGTACTACACCTAGGTGGAACAAGAACCTACTTGTGGCAATCAAGAGAGAGAAATATTCCTTGTGAGACAACAGGGCAAGCACTGAGATTATGAGTGAAAGCATCTGAGCCTGGTGAAAGCAGCTCCTTGCTCAGACTATTTTCTAAAGTCACAATTACTTAACAAGAATAAATAAATATTTCTATATTGAGAAAATATTGACAATCTCTGAAAGAGAGATGAATCATAAAATGATGGAGTCGTGGAATGGTTTGGGCTGGTAGGGATCTTAAAAGAGGAAGGGGTCTTTAAAGATAATTCAGTTCCAAGTCCTCTGCCATGGGCAGGGACACCTTTTACCAGATCAGCTGCCTCCAAGCTCCATCCTACCTGTCCTTGGACATTTCCAGGGATGGGACAGTCACAGCTTCTCTGGGCAATCTGTGCCAGGGCCTTAGCACCCTCACAGGGAATATTTCTTCCTGATATCATAATATCAGTCTAACCCTGTCCCCTGACAGTGTTTCCTCTTGTCATTTCCCCTTGTACCACCACTCCATGCACTTTCCAAAGCCCTTCTCCATCTCCCTTTCTCATGTGATTTATGGACTGCCAGTGCACATTGATGGATCATATTGAGCTTCTCATCCATCAACATTCCCAAGTCCTTCATCTCCAAGGTTCCCTCAGTCCATTCTCTATCCAGCCTGTGTTTGTGTTTTGGATTGCCCCAAAACAGGTGCAGAACCTTGCACATGTCCTTGTTGAACTTCATCAGGTTCACCCAAGTCCAGCTCTCAGGGCTGCCAAGCACTCTGAATGTCACATTGTTTGTTACCAGTAACTATTCTATGTCTGCCTTGAGGCAGAGGTTTGTTGTACAGAGACCAGATTCCTGATAGATCTTCCTGCCTATAATTGCATCCTCATTAAAGCTAGGCTAACATAATCTTTGTCTTCTTTTGTTTCCTTGCATTTTCTATTTCAGCCAATGCTAAAACCCCCTGCTCTCCCTATATCCTTCTAAATTATCTTGTTGTAAAAGCCAGCTAGCCTTAAGGACAGTCCTATGCCATTCATGGCTTCATCATCCCAAAGTGGTAGGTTGAAGGCTTTCTTTTATAAAGTACCACATGCTACTCCTGGAACTGATCAGTGATTTGAGCTTTCATATCAACTGTCACTGAAGGATGATGAGAACATTCTGCAAACATAAGGACTCCTGTGCCCATTTTGCTAATGGATCATGGAGACTGGAGAACTCAGTGAGGCCACGTGTCGGTGCTGTCAAACGCAGAATGACCACTCTTCAGCCTGGAATTTCCAGCTATTCCTAGTCTCCACTATTTATCAGCTTCTAAAACTCACCTTGCCAAAGCATATTCAAATTTACAAGAAGTGAAGAACTGGATGACCTCATTTATGATAAAGAAACTCTTCCCTGTGAGGGTGGGCAGGCCGTGGCACAGGGTGCCCAGAGAGCTGTGGCTGCCCCTGGATCCCTGGAAGTGTCTAAGGCCAGGCTGGACGGGGCTTGGAGCACCCTGGGATTGTGGAAGGTGTCTCGGACCATTGCAGGGGGTGAAACTGGATGAGATTTAAGTTTTCTTCCAAACTGTTCTGTCATTCTATGATTTTATAACTATGGGCCACTTCAGTTCAGATTTGGTGTGGAACACACAAAAAATGTGACTTCTAGTAGGGCTGGCATAGCAGTCATGAGAGTAAGAATGTTTGGCAAAGTTTTTGTTCCTAGTACTTGTAGAAAATGGCAGGCAAGGATCTCCTAGCATGAAAAGCAGATAAATAGACTTCAGGGAAAGAAAATTTCTCAATGTCACCTTCCTAAGAGAAACTTCTGAGACCCCAAATATAGCTTACCCTGATGCTAATGCTATGCAGAAGGGAAGCTTGGGCTATGTCACCAAGGTATTCAGCAGTTATGAGGTGTATATTTTAGAAGATCACGTGAGGAATTAAGCATGAAGATGCCACTGATGCCTTTTAATTATACTTTTTTTTTTTTTGAGCAGACTCTTTGCTGAGCATTTACTTCTTTGAGTTAATGACAATAATTACATGAACATCCATTTGGGCTTCTCAAGATGCTGAATTTGCAAACTGGCAATACAAATACTTTAATACTCATTTAAATACACTGTAATTGCACTTGATTCTAAGTAGTGGCATTTTAAAAGCTGTGCCATTTGTAAATATTAGATGTGCTCCTTCCCCCCTCACTTTAACATCAATCCTTAGTGTATCTGGTTGATGTCAGTCTTGATAAATTATGCTGCTGAAAGAGCTGACCATAAAGAATAACATTTTCCATTAAAAATTAATATATTCCCATGCCACAGATCCTTGTGTAAGAGCAATACAATGGTCTGTATTGTGTGTCTGTCAGCACATCCACATCTGATTTGTGGTTTACCTAGATCCTACAAAGTCCTGAGAAAATTGCAGTTTTGATACCTGTCACTCATTAGTAATATTTATATTACTAATGTATTACAATATTTGCACACTGACAAGTGACACCTGCAGTCTGGTTAGCTGTCAGCCAGGCTCACAACATGAAAGAAAAGAAATTACTTTTCCTTCTTATTGAATGAAAAGACAACATTCTTGCTGCCTTTCCCTCAGCACTCAGTTTTCCGAAGGGATTTCAAATGGCTCCCTGCTGGTTTGGTTTAGGATGGGCACAGCTTTCTCCAGCCCTGGGGAAAACTGGAGCAGTAGAAACAGAGTCATCAAGCACAAAATTCCCTACACCTCAGGTCCTGATTCACATCTCTCTGCTCAGAAACTCACTGGGTATCATGCCAAAAGTTGTTTGCATTTCTCCCCTCGCCTTCCTTTTGCCACGGTGGGTACCCTAGGACCTAATGTCCTGTGTGCATAGGAAGATGTCCTCCCTTCCAGACTGAATGCAGCCTTGGAAATTTTAATGTGGGTGAGGGTAACATTTTAAAGTTCTCCCTTTTTTTTTTGGCAATATTTTTCTTTCCTTTATATTGCTTTTCTGTGTACCTAATTATTGTAAATATGGACAACTGTTTCATACCATATTTTCAAGGAACACTCTTTTGCTTATGTACACATTGTCTGTGTACATATTTTTGTGCCAACTGTTTAGAAAATGCATTTTCTTTCTCCTTTGCATTTCAACCTGCTCAGAGAAGTCTGGCTGAATGATGCCTCACCTGTGGAAGCGGGGTTGCTCAAGTGCTAACTTTGCAAAACTCACTTAATATTAATGAGGTTTTGTTTCAGAGGGGTACTGAAGCAAGGTTCTAAGAAGTCTTTACTAATTTATTTGATTATTCCCTGTTTTGATTTTTCTAGTTTTGTGTTGGATTACAATAATGCAAAAGCCCAAGAGAATGTGATGCAAAACACTTCATTTTCCAGGAAACAGGTTTTTCATTATTTCTGTGAGGCTGTTCCCAAACAGAATGAAGACAGCTGCTGCGAAATTAAACATTTTGCAACTTTCCTTCTGTAGAAGGAGAAAAGTGAGAGTTACCTATGAGGTCAGGCCAAATAAAAGAGAGCTTTGTAATGAGCATCATCTAAAGATAAAGCTGATTTCCATCAGCCCAAGGATCCTACATTTTCCATTCTATTATATTAATAGATATGGGACTGAAATATTTTCTCTCTTTCTCTTTCCCCCTTTTTTCCCTCCCTTCTCCTTTCCCTCTTCTCTTCCCACACAGGATTTGTTTATTTCAGGGGTCCCTAGTCGCTTCAGTTGCATGGTGTCCTGGACTTTCATTCTGACTGCATATTTAATATAAGAGCAAAACAGAGTTAGCAGTCAGCCTTGCACACAGCTGAAGATCTATCAAATATTTTGTTGACAGAAAGTGCACTCTCTGTGTGATTAAAATCCCCCAAAATTTCTTGTTGTGTGAAGCAGTTGAAACCACTCTGGTTCCAAAACCCTGTTTAATCTAAAGAAATCTGTTTAGCAATTAAAGTAAGCAAAAATGTGTGTTGTGTGGAAAATTTTGCCCAACAATCTTCCAACCCTTGCACATACCTGTGTTTTATTGAAGTTCATCTGCCCTAACTCAGGTCACCCAATAACTGAAGAACTACCCTAGGTGGGAGAGGTACCAAAAGTGTATGTTTCAAGGCATATTATTAAATCCTGATTTGCATAACTGCATAACCTTTGTGTATCTGTTGTAAATACAAAAAATACATGTACACTTTCCCTTAACAATTACTGCAGTTTTGCACAGAAGCTCGTTCCTCTGTGGATGTTTATGCATGTGCACCAGACACCCAGAAAAGTGTCCAAACATTCCTATGCCCCACATTTCCCATTCTTTCTTCTAATAAGAGAGTTTTCTGAAAGACTGGTCATTTCAGCAAAATGAAACACACTGATGTGACATGCTGATACCCCACGCATTGGGAAAAATGAAAGGATCTGCCTTTGAGTAAGAGCTCTTTTGGTAAACTCACATACGTGAATGATTAAACTCAAGGATTAAAATATCTTTTACAATGTGCAATATTTTTTTCTTTCTCTCAATAACTAACACAGGAAGGGAGGACAGAGGAAAAGAGAGAAATAAGCTTATATTCTTAACTTTCCTAACCCATATTCCATTCCAGAGCTATAAGATGTGATGAAGATAGGTAAGCAGATTAATTTAGCAGACTTCCAGACTTCTGATGCAAAAGAGGGAGGCAGAAACATTTTATCATTTCTGACATATGGAGCATGTAGTTCTGACTGCAATATGGAATGGATGATCAAAGTCATGTTTTCAATAAATCCTAGGAGCAATTTTAGCCTTAAAGTCATTAGTAAACTTCAATTTAGGAGCTGAACCCTAAAACCTTAATTTGGACAAAGCAGTCCTACTTGGGAGCATAGCAACTCACTCACAGGTCAAAATTTAATATAAATCTTGAACCAGGCAGCTCAATGTCTTGAAGAAAATGACTAAAAAATACTTAGAAAATACCTTCAAGGTATGAGGATGAAATTGAGAGCTAAGCGCAGGGAAAATAAGAACTAAGGGTTTCAAAGAAAATTGAAGCTTTGGAGAGCCTTCAACTATTTTGATTTATATTTAAACATTTTAGAGATTGGAGCTTTGATTAGCTGAGACCCTCTGCAATTCCCCTTCAGCTCTGATTTATGGGCAGGCTGAATCTCAGTAAAATGAAAGCTAAATGAGGTGTTCTTTAAAATTACCTTTGAACACTTAAAGAAGGTAAGGAAGAGGGCAACTTGGTTGGTGCTGACATGAAGGGGAGTGGGATATGAGGGTGAGTGTTTTTAGGAGCTGAAGTATTTTGAGTAATGGAGAGGGGGAAGGAGCAGAAAGAACAGGATGTCAGGGTGTTTCTAATTGCTACATGTGATAGCTGTTATATACACATCACTTTTGACTGGGAGATGCATGAAACTAGACTTGTTAGCACAAACAAGGCTGTTTGTGCATATGTAAGATGGAATTTGGTGGGGTTTTTTGGTGGTTTATTTTTTTGTTGGGAAGAATTTTTTTCTCAGTTTACTGAAGAAATGGTTTTCTCATTTTGGTGTCTACAATGGGTTGTCTCAGCCTATCCAAGGTTATTCTTATAGACATTTTGTGGCTCCCAGGAAGCAGCTAGACACCTCCAGGTGAAACTGTGCAGGGGTGGTTCATGGGGAATGACCCCAGTAGCTCATCATAGAATCACAGAATGGCTGGGGTTGGAAGGGAATTTAAGAATAATATTTTTCCAAGGTCTCTGTCATGGGCAGGGACACCTTCCACAATCCCAGGGTGCTCCAAGCCCCACCCAACCTGGCCTTGGACGTTCCCAGGGATCCAGGGGCAGCCACAGCTGCTCTGGGCACCCTGGGCCAGGGCCTGCCCACCCTCCCAGCCAGCAATTCCTTCCCAAGATCCCATCTGTCCCTGCTTTCTGGCAGTGGAAGCCATTCCCTGTGTGCTGTCCCTCCAGGCCCTTGTCCTCAGTCCCTCTCCAGCTCTCCTGGAGCTCCTTAAGATATCCTTTACTTCAGGCTGAACAAGCCCAACTCTCTCAACCTGTCTTCCCCAGAGATGTGCTCCAGCCCTCTGATAAATTTTGTGGCAATCATCCTGGACTAGTCTCCTTTAATAATATGGTGGATAGGTAAAGTTCTGTACATTACCATGGTCTTCCCAGTCCTCCCTGGTTTATTTGCTTTTTGCATCGCTATTCTGTCTAATGGAGAAGAAAAATAGTGAACACCAACATTATCAGAAGCCAGTCAGAAATGGCTAAAAATTCCCCTTAAGGCAGTATCAAGGTCTACAAATGTTCTCAGCCCTGCTCTCCTCACAGCTGCTGGCATAGGAATTGTCTCTGCTCAAGGATGTGCACTGTGTGATAGTGGCACACAAGAGGTCAGAGTCCCACCCCACCAAGCTGCTGCAGTTGTCTCATCCCTGTAAGAAAAATATCAGGTGCAGAGGAAATTGCACATGACAATTGTTTGAAAACATGTCTCTTAAATGAAGTAAGGAATGTGTCATAAGCAGATGATCCCTGTGAGAGTGGTAGCTGCCAAAATTGTGAGTTAGGTCATGATGTTTGCAGAAGATTTTAATATTTTGCAGCTGGAATGTGCATATAACAACGTATTCCCACCCCACATTCTTGCTGAGTTTGAAGGCATGGATACAAATGATTACTGACTGGCTCAAAAACTTCCTTGCAGATACCATGGATTTGTTTCTTGACAGCCTTTATCACGGCAAGACGAACTGTTGAGGTATCAGGAGTGCAAAAGATTGAGTCTGACTGTGGGGGAATGTTTAAGTTTTCCTAGTTAGTTAAAACAGCCGTGGGGCATTTTGGATTGGGTTCAGCTTCATAGCTTGGACACAGATCTCAGTTATCCTCTATTCTTGGCACTGGTCTTTGCTTGCCTGACAGCCTAGTGATGGGAATCCAGGATCTTCGACTACATAAATCTGTTCCTACATAGGTGTCACCTCATTCTGCAGTGGCGTGCTCAGCATTCAAGCATTTCCCTTGGTCGTTTCTCACTGACGGCTGTGTCTTCCCAGCAGGGAGCAGATGAGCCATGGCAAGCCATTATCACTTCTCTAAGATGATGTTGAGTCAGCCTCGACATCAGTCCTGAAGATAACTGTGCTCTTGTGCAGCCAGTGGCTTGGATCTTTTCCTGTTTTCCAGAATATTGTCCCAGCAAGGCAGTCTCACCCTTATCAACACAAATAACTCACATGCATCCCCTGGGACATGCACATGGGTGAGTAGAGGCTTTCTTGTGATGTCTCTCATGTTCCTTGTATGGTTTTTATTCCAGACACATGCAACAATTTTGATGCCACTGATGTGGCTGTTTGCAGCCAGTTTGAGAGAACCACTGTGGGCTGAGGTGCATAGTTACTATTTTTGCAACTACTGGCATCAATTAGTAACTTAAATGGTGTTGCTTCTGGAATTAGACAGATCCCACAGTTTTTCATCTTTATTCTTGAGACATTTGGCTTCTCCTGTCTCCCTAATCATTTTCTCATGTGTTAAGTCAGGGTTGAGCCTTTCTGACGCAAAACACTCTTTCATGCACAAGTCATAAAGTCACACAGAGTTTAATCATGTTTCCAGACAGAGAAATGCCAGCTTCTTAGGAGAACTGCATTGGGACTAGAACCTCAGTGCAGAAATTCCCTCTCTCCACAACCCCTGGGAGACAGCAAAGGCCCTAAGAAGGTCACCAGAGCTTCTTGCCTGCCTATGGCTGAACCAAAGAAGGAGTTGGAGTAGAGGAAAAAATCTGTGCAGGCATGCATTGTCCAGCCACAGCAGATGAGGCTGCTCATCCTGCTCTCTCTGAATGGCAGGTGCTACTGGTGTTTCTTTTAGAAACGCCTCCATATTGGGGATATCTTGTGGCCAGTCCCAGAGGGGATGCTGCCAATTCCAGGGAGAACATTGAAAGTGGTGATGGGGCTGCATACAAATGGCAACACAGAGACAGTCTTGTGATGATCTTGCCTCTCTGCCACCCGCTTCCATACATGGAGACTAAAACAGATGTCTCATTTCCCCCCAAAACTGGATTGCTTATGTCTCTGCAAAGACAGAATAGGCAATAAAAATATTGCAAAGACAGGATGGACGCCATCAGTCTGTGGCTGGAGAGTATGAACCGGGGTGTATTTTATGGCTTAAGTTGTCATGCCATGAGCGCTCCTGCAGGATAAATGGGAAAAAAGTAATATCAATGAATGGTTCTGAAGCAGCTCAGAGGTTTTAAGAAGGAAAAAGTTGTGCATTTCTTTGTCCCTTGGGTCCACAACTAACCTTGTCTATCTGCACTTATTCTCCCTTAGCTAACACCTATTCAGCAAAGAATTTGGCAATGTTTAAAACCATCCCTGTTCAGCAATGCAGGGAGGCAAGTGTTCCATATGAAATATGTACTGAAATCCTTCTCCTAGGAGTGTCCTTGCCAACCTCACCTCTGCATCCAAATTCTAACCAAAACTGAGCTGATGACAGGGGGCTTTGGCCAACAGACATTGCTCAAAGTGGTATCACAGTCTGAATGTGTATAACAACTGCAATTTGAACATAGGAGCTGAGCCTAATCTTTGATGCAGGTGCAAAATCACCATCCTTCTTCAACTATGGAAACCACCTTTACTGGAGCTTACCTAGTCAGGATTTCTGACTAGTTTTATGCAGGAAAAAACCAGAGTGATTCCTGAGGATCTCTATTGCATTCACACTGAGTTAGCATAATGGAGGCTGTAAAATTGAAAAAAAAAAAGAGATGCCTCATATCTGATCCCATGTGCAATTTCTGATATATACTGTCTGAAGCTGGAATGTCTGGATGTGTGGAACAAGGCTGATTTTGCAGCTTGTCACTGCCTGGGTAGTAAGGGACAAAGTGACGACATGAAATGAATGTATGCAGGCTCAAAATCTGAATGCTTGCAGTTTTGCAAAGGTACAAATGTTTAGTCAGTGTAAATTGCTGCGGGAGTACCAAGCCTAATATAACTGAAAATTGATTCCCACTTACTTTTGAAATATTCTGGTGAACTGACAATTATTTTTGAATAGCTCCATGCCTGTTGAAATCCAAGGAATTCTTGCCACTGATTTCAGCATGAGCAGAATGTTGCTGAGTAATTCTAAAAGACCACCCTCCTCTCAAATTCAAATTGTCCAAATGAAGTCAGCACATTTCAGATCTTTCTTTTCCCTGTTGATCCCTGTCCTGAAAGACATAATCTCCTGTGATGTGCTGCTTGAAAACAGGAGGAGTCAAGTGGCAAAAATAAGGTGAAATCCTGTTTTCAGAGTCCAGGATGTCAAAGATTAAGTGCACACTCAATGTCAGCTATTTACATATCAGACTTTTCCCATGATGGCTACAATCACGTTCAGACTGCACCTCCCTATCGAGAGGGAGCTGCAAATTTAAGATTTTCCAACAAGTAGTTCATAGACAGCAAACACAGGCAGACCTACTACTTCTCTTCTGATATATATTGTTACTATATTCTATATAGTATATATAGTATGTATTTGTAGTGTGTATATACGTATTATATGGCTATATTCTGATACACAGGCTTACTGTTCAGCCCTAAGTCAGAGGAATAAGCAATGCATTCCTCCACCAATGACCATCTCATCTTCGTGCAGCATCCACAAAATGCCCCAAAAATCACAGTTTGAGCACTAGCCACATCTCTCTGGCACAGTTTAAAGTGGTGTAACAAGACAAACCTCTGATGTGACAGCCTGGGTTATGATGTCATTGTTATATGGCCATTATAACAATGAAATAGCAACAGCTAAATGCTATCCAGTGGCTGCACCAAGAATAGGTTGACTGAAATGTAATGACTATGTATCATCATTAGAGAGCTGCTGAGTCTCAGAGAATCTCTTCTAATGAACAATTGGATAATCACCAGCAAACGACGACTTTTGCAATTGAATCTAAAAGATGAACTCATTGATACCATTGGATTATTAGGAGCTTATGTATTGATGTTCAATCATTTTAATAGATGTGCTGTCCTTATTGTAGAATATGACAGTAAAAGTGCTGTGAATAGTAATTTCCTAGTAATAACCCTAATGATGCTAATAATACCATAATCTTATTTAATCTAATTTAAATACACAGAAAAAAAAAGACCTACTTAGAACCACTCATCTTTTGTTGGTGGAAATACTCTCAATATAAAAATTACATTTCTTTCCAACTCCTTTGGCACACAGAAATCAAAGCCACTCAGCACTTACAAATCAGGCAGGAGTCCCAAATCTGTAAAATCTTTAGGAAAGCACTAATGTGTTGTGTTTAATAGGGATGAATTTAAGCATCTGCTCACAGACTTTGCTGAACTGAGCTTTCTCAGGCTTTTGGGCAGGGACTCAGTTCTGAATGAGATTAATTTTGCCTCCATGTTGGGATGCCTATTATTACCTGAGTCAATTTAATTCATAATGAAGGCTCAGCAAGTGATTGCATGAGTGAACAGAGAGGAAGAGAGTGTAGATGAAAGCACATGGCAAAGACACAGCTGAAATCAACTGTCTGGCACACCAAACTCTCAGCATATAGTAAATTATCTTGACTCCACATGTCCTTTTAATAAGCCATGTCAGAAAGAAATTCTCTGAGAGCACGACACCCATGCATGGACTTGCCTCAGCAGAGTTTAAAATAAATTCCATCATCAAGTATTTTCATTTGGGTCCACCCTGAAGTTGCAATGCTTTTGCTACATGTATAAACACTGAAAATCTGACAGAGTTAATCCTGTATAGGAAGAATTAAAAGCAACACCTTTTTTGCTGGAAGCCCTATTTCTTCTGTGTGTTATATATACATGGTTTTGTATTTCAGTCATATCTTCCTTTGTGTAAACAAAGTCAGGATTTCTGTATTTTGCAGAGCTGACGTGTCCCTGGGAATAAGGGCTGGATTCTCTTGTGGCTAACGCTCCACTCTGAGAGAGAACTTCTGGTTGCAAAATTTTTATTGGTGGCAACGAGTGAGACAGGAGAAAAAAACCCTGAATTCTGGACTATTTGTGAGGCTGACAGCCAGGCTAAAAATACCTTTCCTGCTCAGCAACACAGATGAGTGGTCAAATAAACAAGGTAGTTGTCATTTTCTCTGAAAAGGTCCCTTTTCAGAATCAAAAAGTAAGTTCAAGGCAAGTGAGTTTTACAAGGGAGGGTAAAATGCCATGTTTGCTGAAAAATTCACTGTTGCTGGCTGTGGTGTCTTGTAGGAGACACCACAAGTGGACTGAGTGGTGATTGTGTGTGGATAAAAATGGGGCTGAGTGATTACAGGAAGAGAAGTGAGGAATCCTGCTGAGATCCTGAAGTGACTCAGCCCCAAAGCCCCCACTTTTCCTTCCTACCTGAGCTCCTAATGGTTCACCAGGAGGCAGGTTGGAGAGTGTTAATTCCAGAAAGACCTGGAAATGGGGGAGCTTGTGCATTGTCAGTATTCAGGCTGGGGGTGTTTAGTAGGCAGGGTGAGATCTGGCTGTGTCCTTTTACACTGAAGGAGATGAAATTCTAAATATTTCCAGCTGGAAGCCTTTTACAGTGGGAAAAGGAGGAGGAACACTACCCTTTTCCCATAAAGAAGCCATTTTTCAACCAAGTAATTTTGGAAATAGGCGGGTGTATTATAAATCCCCACAATGCTAGTTCTCTGGAAAGAGCACAGAATATGCAATTTTCTCACAGAAAGTCAACAGCTTTTTGTTGCTCTCAGTTTTTCAACCCTAGTGTTTGCCTGCCCACCAGCCTCAGCATCAAATCAGGAACATGCCCACGTGCAGGAGAGGGCTGCAGTGCTGATACCAGGTTAGATGACCATGGTCAGGTAAACCCTGTTCAGCTCTCCTTAAGGTGGCCCCCAAAGTCACTTTGGGCAGCTCCAAACTTGCTCTGACTTGTGCTGCCTGTTTGTGGTGTGAGTGCCCAGGAGGATGAGCAGGGTGTGAGGGTGCCTTGGGCCATGCCTGGAGTGAATGGAGTGTGGTGGAGATGGGACCTGTCACTGCAGAGTCCCACTGTGAGCATCTCCCTCCCAGGAGGGTTTAAACAGACCATGGGATGATTGTACTGCTCAGTTTATCCCTGGGAGGACTGGGATTATGGTATTCCCAAGTGTCTTTGCTCCTTCAGGGTGTAGTGGAGAGGAATGTGCTCCTCTGGGATGCCCTTGCTACAGAGTGATCCCAGCGAGACAGACCGACAGAGTGTTAAAAATAAAATTAAAGGAAGACTGCAAATGACAGAAAAGTTGAAGACAGGACTTTCAGAGAGCACAGTTTGTCAGGAAGACAGCTGCTTTTTATAGCACGCCTGGCATGGCTGACGGCAGAGACATTTGACATTTGTCTCTGATTGAGTGGCAGGTGGGGAGAAGGCAGCCAGAGATAGTGTAAGCAAATGACTTGGGAAGCAGAATTAGGAAGGGGCAGCATTTGGGGAAAGTTGTGCATCTTTGGCTGGACCCCTTGGCTGATTCACTGTACTTGAAGGGTAGGATCCAAAGTCTATTGACGTCACTCTTCCATCCCTTCATGGAAGGAAAAAAAAAGAAACTTAAGGCTTCAGGAGAATGAGTTTCCTTCCACAAGGGTCTGCTTTCCTCAGGCTGTCAGAACTGCCTGTGTCCAGCTCCCCTTCCACAATGAGGCAGAGCAGGATTTGTTCCTTGGAGGTGACAGATGCAGGGACAAGGGTGAAAGGACTCCAAGGTGGCACTAGTCATTTCTGGGGTCCCCACATTTTCCACTGAAAAAAGGTTTTTCTGCTGTTGGAGAGAAAATGAGATGACGTAGGAGGCAAATTACAATTAAGGCTGTCATTCTTCCTCATTGACTTAGGAGAACCCAGTCCTGGCTCAAGAGTTTGAGCAACTGGAAATTTGTTGAAATGGAAATGGGACTTAGGGTCTTATTTTCTCCATTTGCAGGATGTGGGTACCAGCAGGGACCTTCCTCCCAATTCCCGAGGTGCCTTTGGAATTGCAGAGGGCTGGGTATTACTCTTACCGCTGGAAGGGACTCACCCCCTGCAGGACAGCTTTTATCTGTGACACTGAATGAACCCCCTTTGACTGATACCCCTGAGCTGTTCATACATCACACTAGATCCCTGCCAAGCACCTAGGATAGGATAATACACAATGCTGTTTTTCTTTAGGTGTTTGGATAGTTTCACTGTGTTTCCCACCCACCTCTGATCTGTGACTGATAAGAAATAATGCTGGTCACTGTGAACTGGGGACCCCCACAAAAAACTGGGAGTACGTCTCTTATCAGCTGCTGCTTATCACATGGACCTACTGATATATTTGTTCCAGACTTCCCTCAGCTCCATAATTTAATTTACTATATTTATGAGGTCTTCCTTATCTCCAAATACATTTTCCTCTTATTTATTGTTCAGGAGACACTTGGCAGAAGAAGTTAAGTACCTCAGTAATTTACAGTCATCATTAATTTCATGGCTGCCAATTTATTACTGTTTACACCTTCTGTACAAGCAGGCAAAGTATTCGATACAGTAAATGAATTTATCCCCAAACATTTGTCAGGCTGTCTTTGTTAGCGTGAGTCTTTCTCTGTCAGTGCAAGGATAAACTATGGGATGGGAGAGGACAGGGTGAACACATGTGAGACAATTATCTAGGATCAAAAACACGAGGGATTCCATCAGGCAAACCTTTTTTAACCTGTGTATGCCTGAAGATCTTTGTCTGGAACATAAAGATAGAGAATGCAAATTGTATTGAATGCTGGCTTTGGAAAAGAGATGGATTTGAGAAAAGAAGTATTATTTGCTTGAGTATTTTCTTTTAAATATGAAAACATAAATTGTGTTTTTTATTTTTGTTGTTTTGAACTGAAACATTTTGTACTGTGGACCAGACCCAACATGGCTGAGGAGCAATTTTGTTTCAAACTCTGTTTGATTAAGGTGCTATGGCATTTCATGCAAGCTGTGATTTGAATATTCATCATCTCCCATAGGCAAAACTTCTCCCACCAGGTTTGTGGCATAGCTGCTTTTTCTTTTTCTCATCCATCTCAAATTCAAAGTGTTGAAAAAGTCCTACTGCAGGCCAGCTGTCTGGAGGCTTATGTGTAATTGTACTCCTGCTTCCAGCAGAGAGAAATCTGTGTAGTGCTAGGAATGATGTGTTGATGTTGAGTTTATACCTTGTCACAGGCTTAGTATGTATCTATTGGAAAATGCATCTACTTTCCTTATGCTTTTCTTTCCTTCTGAAAAAGTGGGAAAAATTAACTCGGGGCAGAAATTTCTTCCTGAATAATTTTTGGGGGTGGGGGCACAGAGGCAGGATATCAATTTTATTATGATTTTCCACCTAACATATCATTTTAAATGAATTCAGCCCCCAAAATATTTTGAATATTGTGCCTCAGGGAGATTGGAGTTTACAGCTAAACATTCTGTAATATATCATGATTTGTCTTCTTATTGAAGGAAAGTTGAGCATTTGGGAAATCTCAGACAGTGAAGTGTTAAGGGAGGCTTAGTCTTGCTGGTGAGTCCAGCTTTCAGGTGAGAATGGGATGGCAGGCAGCAAAATACACCCCTGAGACCTTCATGACAATCTTCCTTTAGTAAAAAATATTTGTCTTTTAGTAGTGCTTCTAGTATAAAATAAATTTTAAAAAGCTGTATGTTGGAGAGAAACTAGTGCTAATTAAAAATTATTCATCATAAAAGCATCAATTTTCTAATAATAGAATTGTTAAGGTTGGAAAAGCCCTTTAAGATCGCTGTTAGCCCAGCATCTGCACCTTGTTTACCACTTACCCTTGTCCCCAAGTGTCACATCCAGACAGCTTTTAAATCCCTCCAAGGATGGGGACTGATGCAGCAGGCCTCTGCCAGGGCTGGACAGCCCTTTCTGTGAAGGATTTTTTCCTAATATTTAATATAATCTTCCCCTGATGCAGCTGGAGACCATTTCTCTCCTCCTGTCCCTGTTCCCTGGGAGCAGAGCCCGACCCCCCCGGCTGTCCCCTCCTGTCAGGAGTTGTGCAGAGCCACAAGGTACCCCCTGAGCCTCCTTTTCTCCAGCCTCAGCCCCTTCCCAGCTCCCTCAGCCTCTCCTGGGGCTCCAGCCCCTTCCCAGCTCCGTCCCCTTCCCTGGACACATCAGTGCAAAGACACTTGCAGAGGAAATGCATTTATAAAACACTTGACATTACTACTTTGCTTACCACTTTCTCTGTTTTTTGTATTTTGAATCATGCAAGGACTTTGGTTTTCATTTGTGCATCTCTTGTCCTACTAATATCTTACTTTAATAAGTAGCAATACTATTACTACTAAAATTAACAATGCTCCTTTGTCTAAGGTGTACCTGAGAGCAGCCTTTATCCACAGCAGGCAGGCCATGAATAGACATTTTAGTTGCTCTCCCTCCTGGGTCTCCCAGAAAAGGTGAGAGTGCCCTGTGTGTGCAACATGAAGGAAGCCAGATGGGTGATAATGAGGCAGAGATTCCAGGACAAGAGATAGGTTTAGGAACATTGCAAAGCCCTCAAAGCCTTTCCTGAGATCCTCCAGTTTCTAATGAAAATTATTGGCTTGCTGCAGGAATTACTGGGTGAAAACCCATACTCGCCGTGATGTTAATGTAGGGACAGATGCTCCCAAGGGTTCTTTACAACTAAAGAATCCAAAATCCACTTAATACAGCTGTGCTTAGCCCAATGTTTACTCATAATAAAACACCATTAGAGAGACCTAGCCTTGCATTAGTGTTGGCTTTGTTCTGATGAAATCTGGCTGTACAAAGAGTATTTGGAGAGCCGCTCTGGCAGAAACACCCACCCTTGAGTGCTGCCAAAACGTGCTCTGCTTTACAGGCAAGGTCCTGCCCATGCCTGGGGAGCACTGAGGTGATGAATAAATTCACGACTTGCTGGAGAAACAGCTTATAGTTTTTCTTTTTGCTCCTCTGTGCAGAAAAGCCAGCTGGAGGCTGCAGCCAGTGAGGAAATCTGGGGTCATTCCTTGCTCTGGGCAGCGTGTCAGCTGGCTGTGGTGTGTGCTTGTGAGAGAGGTAACGGAGCATCCTGCGGGGATGCTCCTGTGCAGGTAGCAGGGTTAGTTCAACACAGCAGAAATCCACTATTCCCACCTCAGATGTTCTGGTCTTGCTTAGCCTTCACTGGTTTTGCTACCTCTCTGAAAGTTTTTGTTGTTTTAGGTTTTTTTCCTTTTTTTCTTTTGTCTCGCAAGGAAAAGAAAAAAAATAAAGAAAACCTCTTAGCTGGGTTGCAAAAACCTGTCTCATTATAGTCTTTTATGTTGGCAGAGGTCTGTTTATATTTGTGTTAACTACTTTTGTAATTTAGCTTAGGCCTGTTAAAAATAATTAATATTTTAAATGTAGACATGCCCACATAGGACATGACTCACCTTCTCTGGGAATTAATGAAACTCAGTGATTTAGACAGGTCATCTGAGAAAAAAAATAGGGAAGAGCCTGAAGTGCCCACATGCACCCTTTAAAGATTATTTCAACTGGAATGGGTCAAAATAAATATTGCAAATTGCACATCTTAGACTCCAACAAAAGTATACACCTCCCTGCAGGACAGAAAGCAGAAGCTATTTAGTAGCATCAATAACTAAATGTGGGGAAGGAGGAAGGCAGAGAATGTTTATGGCAGATTTCAGCAGGTGGGATGGTTTCTTGCATGCAAGACTGTGGGAAGAGCATGCTGCTCTGAGATTTGTGTCCAAGTAGTCAGAAGAGCATCACTGAGGCTGGAAAAGACTTCCAAAATCTTCAAGTCCAGCCTTTGACTGATCCCCACCTTGTCAACCAGACCAGAGCACTGAGTGCCACGTCCAGTCATTTCTTGGGCACCTCCAGGGGTGGTGACTCCACCATCTGCCTGGGCATCCCCTTCCAATGCCTGTCAACCCTTTCAGTGAAGAAATTCTGCCTTATGTCCAACCTGAACCACCCCTGGTGTAGCTCGAGGCAGTTTCCCTCAGTCCTTAATTGCCTGTGAGAAGAGGCTGATTGTATCTTTATCCCAAAGCACACATGGGGAAGGATTAAAACCTGAGTACTGATTGCATAAAGGAGAAAAAAGGATCACATTTTTTAGAGAGGAGTGAAAGAGAAAGTTTTTGTAGTTGCATAACCCATGATGAAAGATTGAAGCAATTTTAAAGAGATTTTGGAATATTTTTAAGTGTGTCTTAATCACTGTGTGTTCTGCTTTACATTCTTTACGTTATATTTGGACAGCTTTTGGAGATGCTGAGGAGCAGCAACATCCATGGCTTTGAGCTTGAGTTGAGAGATCTCAATTGGGAGAACACTAGGGCAAAGTGTGGCTGAACTAGAGGCATTTCCAGGAAAGGGTTTTTGAGCAAGTTCACTAGGAGATACCTGCAGCATGTCACAAAGTGACAATCCTCAGCTCACTGCCATCCTGAATCAACTACAAATGTGGCCAAGATCACAGGGATGTAGGAATAAATACTGCTCACTTTACTTGAGGGGATTGTCCAAAGCAAGAGGAGGGCTAGACCCAGCATGTGGTTCAGTCAGTGTCATCACAAGGAACCCATCAAGCTAACCTCCTAAAGATAATGCTGGTACTTCTTGGGTTGCCTCCATTTTGCCCCTAGACTTTTCTCAGCAAACCTCTCTGCATGTCTCACATCAACTGGTGTTTTCCTGTCCACAAGACATGGTGAGATTACGTGTTAGAGATAATATCACCAAACATCCTCCAACTGGTATCACCACCACTAAATGTTACACAGCTAATGTTAGATATTTTATGTAATGGAGAACTTCCCTTCACCCCTGCCCATGGATGGTATTTCTTCCTTCCATGAAGAATGATGGCAAACATTTCTGACAACAATTAATTTTCCGTTAATTATTTTCTATTTCTGTACAGTGTGTTCTTTTTATTCTAGCTCCCTTACAAATTTGGCGTTGAGACCCCTTCACCCTTTCTATCGATTCAAGTACAAGGTTCCATTCTTCATTAGGGCTATTTTAAAATCTGCAAAGAACTGTTTTCCAGATGTGGATATGCACAGACAGTAATTGCACTTCATGATCACTTCCAGCTGCCCTAAATGCCTGCCAACAAATTCCCATAAGGAGTGCATGTTTTGTGCTGCAAATCAGGGAGAACATTGTAAAATGATAATGTGTTGCACACTGCAGTACCTACAAGAGTTATGGACTTTATAACTGAACTAATTGGAATTAGGCTTTACTGTAAAGGTCAAGAAAGTTGCAAAGAAATACAATCTTAGTAAATTAAGCTGTTGGGTTGTTTTTGAGTACTATTGAGCACCTGTTTGTTTGATTTTTATTTTTTTTGGTCAATTATATATTTGAATACTTTGTGGTTGTCTTATAAACTTGCATAACATGGATAAGGCTATCTTGTATTTTCAAGTGGACATGTAATTAGATACCACATATTCTTGTACCAAATAAAACATTTGCCTCCCGGAACTGTTCTGGTGTGACCAGAACTTATAGCTATGGATCACATGTTCTGCTGGTGTTAATAGCTTGAGTTTCATTGATACCAGCAGAGATATGTACACACTGCTAGAGCCGAACTCAGTACTGTATTTTTGTTATTTCAACAATTTCATTTTTAAATAGGTGTTTATATAGTTCCATAGCAGTTTTCTCCCTTTTTACTTGCACAACCTTATGGTTCTTGGCTGAGACACAGTTTAGTAAAAGAAGACCAGCAGAAGACATCACTTATAACCTCAGAGTGAATAATAACATCCTAACCAGCAGAGCAAGTGCTTTAGCAGTCTTAAAAAAAAAATCCTAGCGGAAGGTGTTCCTGCCCATGGCAGGTTGGAATGAGATGGTCTTTAAGGTCCAACCCAAACCATTCTGGGTTTCTATTAAGGCAAATAGCAATTCTTGAGCCAGTGATCTTCAATTTTTTCTACCTTACTATTTAAGTTTGGGTTTTTTTTCTCAGTGAAGATGTGGATTGCAATTTTGCAAAGTTCTGGCTACAGGTTTTCTTCCCCTTGGTCAGCTTTTCTCGTGCCATCCCCTTAGGTGTAGTTCCCACACATCCTAGAGATCATCTGTTGATAACCATTGCGTGTCTCATGAGTGTTTATCTCATAACTGCTTTCTACAAATACATTAAAGCCTTACTAGAGATGTGTTTAAGCTGCAGTTCTTTTCTGGGAAGTAACTCACTGACAGTTTTCTGTGGTCTGGATTCCAGGGCTCAGGCCTCCCAGTAACAATGAACATTATGGCTCAAGATGCTTTCAGTGTGAGGTAGATGTAATATTTGTGTAGGCAGTTCCTGTGATTGCTCCTGATGAATGCATATCTGAATACTTTGCTAGCTGAATGAAATACTTTATACTATATAGCTTAAGTGTCAGAACTACAATTAAGAGAAAGGTAGGTGAAAATTAGACTTCTAAACACCTATTTCACCCACCCCCCAAAGAAAAAAAATAAAAGAAAAAAAGAAAGAAGTGGTAAACTTTGTAAACCAGGTGAGCATATGACAAACCCTATCCATGCAGGAATTACTGGGTGCAGGCAAAACTGAAAATTGAAAAATTAGGAAATATGAATTCTCCTAAGTTTCCTCTGTGTGGTACTTAAAGCAGCTTAAGGAAAGGATATCATGCTATAATGTTAATCAAAATCCATCAACCACATAAGGATCAAGCCTGTCAGAGTTCAAAGAGTATCTGGAAGATGCTCTTAGAAACGTGTTTCTGTTTTGGTAGTCCTGCAAGGAGTTGTACTTGATGACCTTATGGCTCCCATACAGCTTGAGATGCTCTGAATCTATGATTCTATTGTTTATTTTAGAACATGACAAGTAAAGGAGAGGGGATGATTTTGAAGTAGGCTGTAGCAGGGTTAGATATTGTAGAAAAATCAACAATGAGTTTCCCTCTACTTCAATTCCCCTGCTGCAAGCAATGTCTTCCCCTCTTCCATGTGCTCATCTCGTTCCTATTACAAAGTCAAAAAGGGGCTTGAACACTCATCAGCTCCAGAAATGCGTAACTCCTCTCCTGCCAGCTCAGTGCACAGGCATTGCACTGTGATTGCCTGATGCACATCACAGAAATATCCCCTACAAGAACAGAGGCACCTGTGGAACAATCTTGGTTATATTTCCTCCTGCTCTCATTAGACCATGCAATACCCCATGGCACTGGCACTTGTTGCCCTGAACAAGAGCAGACCATGAGGCTGCAAGTGTCACTCTCAGCCTCCTGAAGTGCAGGGGGAGTAGAATTCTTCCTATGAAGTCATCAGAATTTTGAACACTTTTTGCACAAAATATACACACAGACCCACCCAAAGGCATTATCTTCACTCTGACAAAGCATCTCTTGTTGTCCTCTTAATTTCCTGAAGCTTTTAGTGATCTTCAATATATTGTATGGCAACAAGATGCTGATTTTTACTTTACCAAATGTGAGATCTTAAAAATAGAATGTAACCTGTTGGGTGCAAAATACCTCTTTCAGTGCACTGACAAATCTAAAAGGTGGTTGTCTCCATCTGAGCTGTTCATCTTTGATTCATTTTTTTCCCAGAGTGAATGGTGTGAGCTTCTGAATAATCAGATTTAAAATTAGAAGTACTGCCCTTTGGAGTGCTTCCAGTGAGTAGGGTGACCAGCCAGGAGGACTTTTACATTTGAGACCACCTACAACTCAAGATAAGTTTCATCAGTAGGAAAAAGTGGTAGATTCCACCAGAAGCTCCTTCAGTGCTCCAAGGATTGGTGCCTAGGAGTAGAGAGAAGGAACAGTTTGATGTCTGATGCTAAAGTGGCTCCTCAAGTTATAAATTGACTGGTGTGACATCTCTGACAGCCTCAGCCAGCATTGGTCATGGCTGGATGCCTGATTTGGAGCCAAGTGTGATGAAAAGGCTCTCAATTGACTATTTGTTGGATTGTATGGTGAGCCCTGTGTTTCCATGTGACATTCTCAGCCTGACAATGCAGCTGCAGCAATCCTGTCTCACCGTAGGTGGAAGTCTCTGGCCAGAGCAGCCCTGTAGGCAGCACTTGCCACTTTTTAGACAAAAGAAAGTTCTTTTCTTACCATGGTATTTGTCTTGGTAGGTGGGAAAGCACTTGTAGCTGGGCACGGGGAAAGGAATAATAACCTTTTGTTGTGAAGTTTTGTTATAACTGTGCCTGTATATGCTCTGGGGTAAAAATTCTCCAAAAACATTATTTTATTGTGCCTCCATGAACAATCCTTCATTCACAACCCTCCCACACCCAGGCATTCACACACGACCAAGGTTCATAGCTGAAGATCCTGACGCACAATTCATCAATGACTCTTTTCAGCAGTGAGCCTCTCTGATGATGGATTTTTTTACTCTGCTCTCCAGCTGACCCAGCACCTCAGCTATCCCAGTGTCTCGCCCAGAATCTCTTGGTTTTCTCATCTCCCTTCTGTTTAAACATATCTATTTCTTAAAGTTAAGGCTTATTGAAATTTCAGGAGGAAAGAACTCCTGCCAAGAAATACAGTTTTGTCAAACCTAATTTTTGGCAAGAGAAGGCCACCTCTACATACATGCATACACAAAACTTTGCCGGTGAGAAATTCAACAGAACAAAACCATTTTGAGTGTTCATTTCAAAACAAAATGAAATATTGTGTTACAATACAACCTAAACTGCCATTTTTTTTCTTCTCAGTAGAAGTCCCCCACATTTTTATAAATCATCATTTTTGGTTTGAAATGTCAACTTGAGATAATTTTCCTTTTGGGTTTTCTTGGAAACTTCTCAAGCAAGTGAATTGTTTTAAAGCCTACAATTCAGGACTTTTTTCTTTTTTTTTCTTTTGGAAAAATGTTTTTTCATTTGCTCTACTTCTAGTTTTCAGATTTGGTCTCAGGATTTTCCATACTATCCTTATATAGAGCTGCTCTTCACTATAGAGGATTTCCCTGTATCTCATATTCAATGTAACTAATAACTACAAGGGGAATATTTGATTTTACACTCAGCTAAAAGTGGCAAGCTAAATGATTTTGTTCTCGTTATGCAGAAGGCTGACATAGAAAAAAAAGCAGCAAATTTTGTGTCTTAGATGGCCTCAAGGGATGGAGATTTATTACTGGCTCAAGCACTATTGCTGCAAAAGTGCAGGGCATCTATCTGAGTGGAAGGACCATTTTAAAGCCTGGCTTTTATGAGGCTGATCTTCAAAGTGTGCTGCACCATCACTATAATTCCTCTGCTGCTTTTCTCCCTCCCCTGCCTGCACTTCTGATCATGCCCCACAGATCTGCTCATTTCAGCACTGCTGTACATGAGCTTGCCAGGCTTGCTGCCTCTGTCCTTTTCAACTCCACACTGCGTTAAAAAGCAGCTCTTACCCTTTGTAACCAGCCTGAAAGACCTGAAAGGCTGTTGGTTTTAAAAGGGAGTTTAGACAATAGTTTTTTTGGTCTTTCTTGATAAACCACCCCCAGGCTTAGGTAGAAAAACATCAGGGGTCCTCTGTTTTTTTGACCTTTCTCCCAAAATAATCAATATGTGCAGGTTGTCAAGCATATTGAACAATGTGGCAGTAGAGAGTATGTTTCACATACTCAGCCCTCTTTTCCCAGCTGGAAAACCAAAACCAGGAGAGGCCTAAGGATCCCCTCAGAAGATTTCTGCAGGGCCCTGTCTTGCAGCAGTCTTCCACATCAAGGTATGTGAGGCTAATGCCCAAAATAACAGCTCTCAAGCCATGATGAGAATCGTACAGAAAGCACTTACCACTCTTAAGCCAAAATCAATAGCAAATTTTTTTTCCCTTAGCTCAAAAGGACAAAACTATTTGTTTCACCATCACACCAGCAGGCCATTCCCCGAGATGAGCTGCTTCCATCAAAGGCAGCAGTGCCTGCAGAAACAGAATTAACTTAACTTCACTAGCCTCTAATCATAGAAGGATTAGGTAATTCTATCTGTTCAAAGTGGATAAACAGTTTCAATTGCCTACCATGGTAAGCGGGTCTGTTTTAAATTTAGAAACCTTTCATAGCCTTTGGATTGTGTCTTTCTTGTGACCTTGAAAGCAGCAAAATCCCTTTTGAGGCCCTGCCCAAGTTTTGATTCTGCCTTATGGAATGATACTGAGAAGTTGCTGGGAGGTTGGACATTTTTGCCAAGTGCTATGTCTCGATTAATGTAAAAACCTATCTGTAAAGTCAGTTGGGCTGTACCTTTGCATATTACTCCCTCTGGATCATGGTCTTCTCATGCACTCTGATGCCATCCCGTGTTATTGCCAGAGGGCTTATGGCTGAATCTGAGGCTCCAGCACAAATCTGCAGAACAGTAAGTGGGATGGAGGTGGCAAGAAGAGTGGTGGAGATATGGGGTATGAGGCTGGAGGCACCATGGAAGATGTGGCTGGAAGCTGATTTTCATGAACAGAACTTAATGTGTCACATTGCCCTAGCAAAGGAGTTATACAATTTAATCACAAGTAAAAAGAATACTACAGAATCTGTTGCTTTTTCCATTTTTGAGATGGGTGCTGTTCAATTCCCCACTGCTGTGCTTTAAAAGGGTGTCTGTGCCTATGTTTATTATTCCTTCCTTCCTTCCTTCCTTCCTTTCTTCCT